>PVJI01003907.1:0-116346 GCA_004026765.1 Micronycteris hirsuta | reverse complement strand
GATGACTGATAATAGAATTTATCCCACTGGTTTGTTCGAATAAAATGAGATGATACATGTAATGAACCCGAGCCAGATATCAACCAATAACAGTGACACACACAGGCTCACATCGAATCTCAGCAGCAGAAGGGCCTGATCTTGCCCGGTCCCACCAAGTGAGCACCTGTCCTGTGGTGGAGTACCTGCACACACGAGGAGCTCACCATCTCCCAAGACAGTTCATTCCACTTTTGGGCAGCCTTTCATGTTAGAAAGCATTTCTCATATCAAGCGGAAATCTGCCTGTCTTGACTTCTTTCATTCTTAATAAAGATGAGGCTTAACTTCTTTCTCACCCAAGGAAACTTCGAAGGAGACCATCACAGTCATGTTTCCTATTTTTCCCTCTCAATTCTTACCCTTTTTAGATTCAACATTTCATTTTCTTCGATTTCCTTGCCAATGAAAATAAGAAATCATCAAATTATTTTATAATCACAAGCCCATGAAGCAGGTACCCATTTTACAGATGACAAAAATGAAGTTGAGAGGGGTTAATTTGCTTGGAGTTCCTGAGCCCAGTATCCCTCTTGAAGTGTGAACTGAACAGTGAGATTGGCACCCCTCCCCAGTAGAACACTATATGTTTATTAATGCAGACCAAGCCTGTTTTAACTTTCTTGGTGAGTATGTAGTCCACTAAAAGCCTGCAATTGCTCTCACGAGGGCTGTCTCAGTCACGGCCTCTGTGTGACAGTAAGAGTGAGCACTGACACCGTGCACACCGCAGGCCACACCCTGAAACTAAGGGTTTCATATGTGAGAACTCCTGACTATGAGAGGCAGTTAAGGCAAGGAGTTTGTTGCCTTCGCTACCATGTACTAGTTATACGACCCACATGTACTAGTTACAAGACTAGTTCTATGGACAAGTTACTTAACCATTCTGTGAAGAGGAGATGAAAATGATCCTATTACTTCAAAGACTTGTGACAACGAAACTGTTAACATATGCAAGGTGCTCAGCACAGCGTCCAGCAGAGAGCAAGACCTAAGTGTCAATCGCTATTCTTACGAAGGAATTTGCATCAACGCCTCGCATGTGTCAGAACAGGGGTTTGAACCCAATTTCAACCCCAGATCACACTGTTTTGACTATAGCTTATTAATTGATATTTGCTGAAGGAAGGATGGGAGGAGTGTTTTTGCCTTAGTCGTCTCTGGGTTTTGAATAGCACAATGGATATGCCAAGAGGACTGCCAAGGTAACCCAGCAAAAATGCCTCAGATGACAAAAGAACAAAAACTTTAAATAGTAAAGGAAAACTTAAAAGTATCGAACTGTGAGGACCATAAAGACCAAAACAAATCGCCTGCTCGTCTCCCAGCAGGCCAGGCGCTCGTTTATCATGGTTAAAGAAAGTTACAAAGTGTCGGAAACGGAAAGCCTTTTCAGCTGAAGGGGATTTCTCCTGAAAAAGTCCCTTGCTCACTTTTTTAAAAAGATTACTTGAAGATTTTAAAAACTCCTTTAAACCATAAAGTTTTGATGTACTATTTTCCACACTTCTTGCTTGGTGGGGGAAAATGAGAGGATATAGTCAGTGTTATTGCCTTTAGATTTCATTGCCATCTTGAGATTTTGTAATTCTACCACGATCATTACGTTTTCAAAGTCATGTCCAAACAGCTTATTCAAGACTATGTTCATTCTGATGATTTTTGAGTATTTATGTAGTTGTACTCAATGCCTGGTTATATACAATTGTGTTTTTGCTAGTGAAACTTAGCAATGTGGCTCCAGAGAACTGGCATGCCAGAATTCTCTGGTATGGCACCTAGGGAGTGTCAGGAAATGTTCTCTCTTGAAGGAATGGCCTGGACACTTGGCAGGTACCTTTGAGTACACAGGATGAAATTCCCAGGCAATGCTAGGTGAACACAAGGTCAGGGACAGAGGCTAACGGAAGAAGATGCAACACTCCCGGCTGCTGACAAAGCCACCAACATGAGTGGCTTCTATCTCAATCACCTGTGAGTGTTTTCTATAGTCGAAGTCCCTTAGTGTCTAATGATAAAAATGTTTCTAGAAAGGAAATGTGGAATGGCAGGGCTTAAAGATATCAAGAATGTCTTCCATCAAGCTTTCATGTATCTGGAAAGGAGAATGGATAAGAGTTAAGTTACTCTCGTCTAAACTCTAGCCATGTGGTCCTAATCAGCTGTCCCCCAGTGATGGATAGAATGGATAATCTCCTTCATGCTTCAGATCTAGAGGGAACCCAGAGCCAGGCTGCAGAGCGGTCTGCGATTCCAATCAACAATGCTGCCAGTGTGTATGCTAACCCCTAGAAATATTTGTTTCCCCTTTTATATACAACTTCATCAAACTGAAAAAAGACATTCCAGCAAAACCTGACCTTGTACTAGATTTTTGATGAAGCTATATGCAGAGACAGGCCAGAAAATTCCTAGGAATTCTTTACGGAAGATCATCTGAAGTAAAATTCTGCAAATGCAAGTCAGCCTTGGACTGCTGCCATTTTAGGAAACCCACCTGGGTTTCAGACGTGTCTCAGTCCAGAGGCTGAGTCCATGTTCTCCAACTTTGCGCATCCCAATGTGTTTATCTGTCTGCTGAACAAATACATCAGGCAATGATGTGGGAAGAAAAACATGATCATCACCCAGGCTGTCTGCATTTGCTGTTTCCAGGTGGTGCAAGGTGACTGGTAAGTTTTCTCTTCAACAACTAAGGGTTCAGGTGGCTACTAGGGTAGGATCTTAGACAATCCCCGAGACCAAAACTTTGGAAACCAATTCTTACCAAAAGATTCACGCCAGATTAAGAACAAATTTCAGAAAATAGGTGGAAAGTGCCAGGCATTAGAGACAGAAGTGATGTGAGTAAGAAAGGTGTGGGGAGCTCTGTGGACGGGCAGGGGAAGGGTGAATGAGCACAGGCTGAAAACTGACCTTTAAATCTGGAGAAGAGGGGCGGGGGGAGTAGGAGAGGGTGAAGGGGGAAAAGTGATCAAGGAAGACTTGGTCTGGGATGGTGAATACACTATACAATGTACGGGTGATGTATTATAGAACTGCACACCTGAAACCTATATAATTTATTAACCAACATCACTTCAATAAATTCAATTAAAAATATAAGAGTAAGTTTAAAAATAAAAAATAAATTAAATAACCAAGTAATAGTAGCTCATGTCAAAAATTTGCTAAGAAGTCCAGGCTAAAAGAATTCAGCCAATTTTGATGAGTAGAACCAATACTTTCTTTTTAAAGTTTCTCTCACAAAAGTATGACTGCGACTCCACTGAAGTGTTTTCAGAGGCTTTGCAAGTGCATTCAGCCTCATGACACTGTCTGTGCCTCTCGCAGGTCTGACCTGCCCACTGACAGAGTCTGCGACAGTAGCAAGCAGCAAGACCTTGCAATTCAGGTTGGAAGGCTGACACCCTTTGTGCACCCCCACCTCACAAATATTGTTATTACCCCAGGGGAAATGGTGGCAGTTGAGAGGCTCTGTGAGGAAAGCCGCGGGTTGCTACTCTTCACCCATGTCCCTGCTTGTTCTAACGGCAGTGTACGTGAGACTTGCCACACCAGTGTGGCACATCAGTCAACAAACACCAGCTGCCAGCCAGTCCTCAGCTAAGCAATGTTGACCACGCATGTCATGTCATGTGTGCCCCCCAGATCATCGACCTGGGCAGAGATCTAGGGGAAGGCAGTGTTGGAACAGAATGTCCGGGCATACAGCACCCCGAGGGGGCCTCGTTCATGAATACTGGAGTCCTCCTCACTCCCTGGAAAGACCCACTTTTGAGCAATAGCTACTCTTTACAAAAGTTAAACTTGTGCATTTAGAAATCTTTATAAGTCACGGCCCTAGAAATTGACCAGGGGACTCCAAAATGACAAGATCCTGTATCTTTGCTTTTGTGCCTCCTGCAGGATAAACAGCAGGGCCTTGCCTGTGGCAGGTGTGCGACCCACACGCAGACACACTCCACTGCCGACACACTTCCTGGGTCAGACCCAGCAGTGGGAACACCCAGCTCAGGAGTGGGATGAGCACTGGCACAGAGCCACCCAGCGGCGGTGCAGCCACAGCTCCTGGTGGAGAGGGGCACTTCCACACCACGCTCTCTCTGGCCTCTGTTCCAGCGCGGTGTGCAAAAAACACCTTGCTACTTACCACTGGTGCTTTTTTTTTTTTTTTAAGATTTTATTTATTTATTTTCAGAGAGAGGAGAAAGGAGGGAGAAAGAACAATGTATGGCTGCCTCTCACATAGCCCTCATTGGGGACCTGGCCCGCAACCCAGGCATGTGCCCCGACTGGGAATCCAACCGGGACCCTCTGGTTCCCAGCCCGCGCTCAATCCACTGAGCTACACCAGCCGGGCGCACCACTGGTGCTTTTTGTCCAAATAAAAAGTATGGAGATGACCTACCCTGTCTAAGCCTGTTAAAACTTTAATGTTTCCTTGTTTAAACTTTAAAGAGCAGAAAACTTTTAAACTTATTATACCAAGTTCCACAATAAGAAATACATTTTACATCAAACTCATTAAACACACACACACACATATTTTACATGTATGTGGGTATAACATATATGTAAAAGTATGTGTATAAAATGGAGACGAATTTTTATATTCTGAAAAAAAGAATTTTCACTAAACAATACTTACCTTTACCTTTTGCAATATACTTCAATCTTTTCCATTCTATTCTGTCTTTTTTTTTTTTTTAAATACTGATCACAGCCTACTAATTGGCTTTCACAGCCCATTTAATGGGTTAGGAGGCACATTTTTTAAAGCCCTGTCAACTGGCTGGCTGGTGTGCTTCAGCCGGCTGGGGTGTCGTCCTGCAGACTGAAAGGCTGCGGGCTCAATTCCTGGTCAGGGCTGGGGGTGTGTGAGAGAAGGCAACCAATCACTGTTTTTCTCTCACATCGATATATTTCTCCCTCTCTCTCTCTCTCTCTCAAAGCAATGAAAAAATTTCCTTAGGTAGGGATAAATAAATAAAGCCCTGTTCGACTTAGTAAATAGCGTGATGCCTTTTGCCCATGTTGTGTGAGCTACAACACATCAGTGAAACCCTGTGCATGCAGGCAGCACCAACACAAACTCTGTCCCCATGAGGGCACAGCACAGCGCTCTTTGGGATCAGGATTTGTTTCTCCATTCAGAAAAACAGACTGAAATTTGAAACTTTAAAAAACTTAATAACTATGTAATCTATATTCTTAAAGACTGAAATAACAACTAGTCCATACTTTGAAGTCAATGGCCGAAACCCCAGTGTGCCTGAAATAGTCCTAACCCGGCACCTGACCTGGGTCCCCTCCTAGCTCGTCATTTTATTAGCTCTCTCTATCGTGTGCAGGTTGCTGAGGCTGTTTTCTCATATATAAAATGTAAGAAATCATACCAACTTAGTTTATCTCAGAGATAATTATAGGAAAGCTCTTGGAAAAATCTGAAATCCTGTACAAACAAGTACATTGAAATCTCAGAATATCTGTGCTGTTATTATTTTTACTTATTCAAGGTCCCATGGCCAGGTAGGACATTTTCCTACTAAGTGTATTTATGTGAAAGTATATGATTATCCTCTCCTAGAATATCTGGTTGGTTAGAACTTCTACCACTTTTCAATTACATACCCAGCGTGTCTGATCATTTTCCACCCGAAATTAAGCTGTTATGCAAATCTCATCAGTTTTATGCATGTGGGAGAACCAACGGAGGAAAATCTATTATGATAATGCTCCAACCTATTTGCTTAAATAGATGCAGAGAGAAAAACAATCAAGGGAAGAGAAGCAGAAGAAAAGAGATGAGTTTCATTAACAGGGAAGAAGTAGAATATATCCACTCAACCACAGCACTCACACCCTGTTTTTTCCCTTTTCAATTATAATTTTCAAGAGAAGACATTACATTGAAATAGCCCTGAAAGGCCTGGCTTGAAGAGGTACCGGCTGACTTCATGGTGTGGGAACTCAACACGCCACATTCAAGGTCTTTGTAACTGAACTGGAGACACTGACAAAGTATACAAAACTTTAGAGATGCTATTAAAAACTTTTTGGGTCAGTTTTCTTACTTTACAGTCATAACTCATATGGTACAGTAATGATTTCAACGAAATATAACTTTTAGAAAAAGGTGAGCCAATTTCTTGTGTGCACCACAGGGGCAGAAAAGAAATGCAAACGTGATCCTTTTTCTCAACAAAGGGGATGAATACCACCTAAACAGCCCTAACATTACAATTTATCTAGAAATATTTTAGTTTTGTAATTAGCAAAGGATTAAGGAGTACTTTACAGCTTATTTTTCTTTATGATTCAGAATTTTGTATAGTTCCTGAAGGGATTCTACTCATTTTTTCAGCTACTCTCATTCAAGAACCGTTTGTGGAGACCATGCCAAGGGAGCACCAGCAGAGGAGGATGGTTGCCTTTGCATTACATAACTCAGGGAAACAAAGCTCTGCTTGGCTAGGGGACCTGCAGCAAGTTGCCCAGTTGTCCCCACCCCCAGCATTCCCAGTGTCATTTTGACTCCTCCCTCTTCTCACCCACCCTGTCCCACCCGCTCACCAAGGTGGATGGAATCCCTCCAACCCATCACCTCTCCTTCCTCACGGCTGCCGCGGTGACCTGGGCCCACTGCTCTCCTGCTTCTCTGGCAGCAGGCCCTACCTAGTGAGCCTGCCTCAGTCTTGGCCCCTCCGATCTCCTCCCGCCATCGAGACTCTGAAGAGAAGAACCTGACCACTCACTCTGCTGCTAACACTCTCCCGTCACTCCCCACGTAGCCTGCATGTGAAGTGGATCTTAGGTTCTTCATGTGGAAGAAGAAGAGAAGACAACTTCATGGATTACTGTGAGACTTAACTAGCACAATGTAAATAAACCAATTTTTTAAATGAAAGGAAATGACAAATGTAAGAAGTTATTCAAGGAAATTTTATCAGACAATTCAGGAATTAAGTAGTCAAATATAATTACTTGAATAACTAAATGAAGCTAATGAATTATGTCAGAGGTTTTGCGGGCTGATACAAGCTGCAGTGGTAAAGTGGTGATACTGACTTTTCTGTACACCACAGAGCAGAGGGTATGTCCAAATTAGCGCTCAGATGGAAACTGTGCCTGTTACACAGCAGGCGATCACCAATGTCGGAGTAATGGTGTGTTTATCATCCACACACTGAATGTGGCTTTTCATAGACAAAGCTATGCAGCCCTGATTTCTTTTTTCTTGGAGCCCTATCAGACTACAAATCTGTGTCTTTTCAAAAGATGGGTCTAATAGTGTTTTTCTTTAGAGAGAAGCAAAATGAAATGCCAACACATCTGCAGGTGCTTATCAGGGACAGAAATCCTCCAAACAGAATAATGTGTTCTGAGTAAGGACTTAACAATAATAAATAAGTGATAATGAGTTCCTAACAGCTGTGTACTAGGAATTGGTTGGAGTTTTATTAATCCCAGAGACAATCTTGAGTGATCAGAGGTGAGTTAAATGCTCCTAAATGAAATGAAACGTGCAATGTAGTAAGGATTCAATAGAAAGAGAAGCCTAAGACCAAATTTTCTCAGAAAGAGAATCAATGAAATAATGAAAATATGAAATGCATACAATGTTAGGATATTTGGAAAAGTTACCACTGTTCAATGAATTGTTTCACAGCTGCACTGCTCAGTGAATTGCTTCACAGCTGCACTGGACTTTGGTAAAGTGCGATTCTGAGACCAGGAAAAAGATAAAATAATCGATGGTAGGACTGGCGTTAGTATAGTGACGGGCACATAGCAAGTGCTCCCTAAATGTTTGTTAATTAAGCTAATTGACAAAGAAGATTTGGGTGCTCTTCTATGGCTGCTATTATTCATTCAAAATCTTTTAGTATTAGTGCTATTGAAAGTAATCAGTCTCATAATTGTTTCTAATGAACTCATACACTAGTCAGAGCAGTTATATATGTTCCGTAGTGATGTCCTGTGACACACGATTCACGCATTTCACAATCCTTCCTTCTCCAAGAACATGGTCTTTGAAATAGACCACTTCCTAATGTCTAACCAGATTGTGCAGGAGTTTTGAGATACTGGGACTTGTAACTTTATGCTAATGTTTGTGGACTACTACAAGCAAGCAGACATAATAAATACTCAATAAAATGGCCACTACTCTCCCCCTTAGTCACACAGCAGACATCAATAATTAGTTATGGCACTTTCTACTCAGGCTGGAATTCATCCTCCGTGTCAATTTCAACAGAGTATCCTACACAGCCCTGTCAATCCGTCCTACATTTGTTTAACAACTATTACTAAATTTGTACTAGGTACCAGGCACTGTACCGGGGGGCACACTGCAGATTAAAGTCCTTTAAGCAGATATGGATCTTGCCCCCATGGGGCTTAGGTTAACAATTGATCTGACACCCAAAGTAATGGCTGCTTGCAAGATCAGCTTTGTTGTGTAGCTGAAATGGAAATAATTCTAAGTAACTAAGTTTCTCCTCTATTATCAAAGGGAAAGAAAACGGGTGCTGCACTCCCTACCTACTGGCTCCAGAAACCCATGCAGTCTGCTGAACACTGAAGGAGTTAAAGATGAAAAGAGCTGAATGTTATTTTTCAGAGCAAGAGAGAGAGAAAGAGATGGTATTGTTTTACTCATTTAAGTACTTGATTTGCAAGTCAGATTCTGATAAACCCATAGGAGATCATTTTAAGAGAATTTTCACATGAATGAATTTTACACCACTCCCCTAGAAAGACAGGGATAGTGTTTTCTCCTCCACAAGTGCCAGAAAGAGCATAAAGACTGTGCAGAAGTAAAGAAAGAGAACAGATGTCCGTGTATATACCTTTTCCTACCACTGCGTCTGCTTTCTCCTGGAGCTGCAAAAGTAAATCTCTGAAAGTCTCCCCTTTATTGTGAACCTTCCCCGCCCTGCCTGACTTCCTGCTTTCCTGCCCACCACCTGCCCCCCATGCCTGTAGAAGTGGTCTCACTTCCCTCAGCAAAGATCCCTGGCCTACTTCCTCCTGTGTTTAAGCAGGATGATTGCATTCCTACCATGGCAAACTGCTAGGAAGCTGGTGTCTCCTCCAGTTACCTACCCGCCTAGAAAAGTGCAACATGTAAGAAGAGGACTTTGGATGAGCAGGGACAGAAGAGTGGCTTGGTCTAAATCAGGCTGATAAGAGCTAAAAAGATATTACTGCTAATATTATACAACTGTTCTACTGTCTCCTAAGGCTAATCCTGAATCTGCTATTTACATAATATGCTCTGTTAAAACATTATCTAGTTGCCTTATTTCAAAAAGTCAAAAAGATTTCCACCAAAACATAATTCTATGGTACCATTTCCAATGCAAGGATCCAGTTCTTTAACTCACCTGGATGTATACATGATATGTATTTAGGCTACTGATACGTATAGTTGATTGCTTTGTTTTGTTTTTTAATTTGCTTTTGTGCCTAAGTTGCCTACTAATTTTGCTTTATGTTCTCCAGAACCTCGTTTTTTGTTTTGTTTTTTTTTAAACCCCTTCCAAGGAAGAACAAAATAACAAGCCTTCTTCCTTATTCTTCCTCAGGGATCCATTTCTATCATCAATTTGTATTTAAGAAGTTTGCACTTCTTCCCTCTGAATATTAATGTATTTTTTCATTCTCTAAAGAAAAATAGTACCATAAAAATTATAACTGAAAAATGATACATTTTTACCTTTTGCCCTTTTTCCTATAGAATGGCACATGCCAGCTCTTATATCATTATAATACTTACTTAAGGAACATGAAATAATACAACATCACCAACAGTGACTAATTTTATAGCATTCGAGAGACAATTAGCAACATTACATTTATGAATTCAGTAGATAGAACAATATTTTACAACTCTAATGTATAAAAGAATGCAGTTGTGTTAAAGGACAAAAAAATCTTGTATTCTATTTTGAGCTTCTCAGTAATTAAGAGATAGAACTAAGTTCTTGTCATTCGTTTTTTCTATGTGCCAGACACAATTCTATTCTGTGAACTAAATAGACAAGAATCTCTTCCTTCAGGGAGCATACAATTGACTGACTAGTCCATGAAAATTCTAGTTGAAATGGACACTCAATAAAAGCATTAAAAATGTATTCTAAAAATTTCTACAACGAGGCTAGAACCTCTCCCCTGGCCCCTTTCTTTCCCATTCTCTGAGATCGCCCCTTTGCAAAGGGATCAGGGTAGGTTTATGACCCTCTGAGAAGCTATAAAAAAACAGAATGTACAAAATGGAAGACTTACCATTAATAAATATATAGATTTTAGATTCTGTTTGCTTTTTCTTTGAAGCAGGAATAGATAGATATTTGCAGCTATAGAAGCCAGTGTGGTTTGCCTGGGCCATGGTCAAGGTCAAAGTGCTGCAGAACAGTTTGCCATTCCTTCCACAGGTGGATTTTGTTATGTTCAGCCTTTTCCTATCCTTACTCACTGTTTCAGGCAAAGACCATGAGTGGTCTGCTTTCCCTCTGCAATCACAGGAAAGAAAAGAAAACACAATTAGGGCTGGGGCCAGCTCCCAGGCACTCATCTCACTGGGAAGCACTATTCTGAGGTTCTGTCTTAAGTGCGGCCATCTTCTTTACAGAAAAGCGATGCTAAACTTAGAACAGCTTTTAAACAACTCAGAGTAAAGGTGCAAAAATGTTCAGAGCTTCCCTTCCTGTTTCCCCTCGAATGAGTCTCTTCAGGAGGTGAATTACCTCCGAGTGAAGCAGGACACTTGTGGTTTGCACTTTGTGAATCACAAGAGACCGCTGAAGTCCCTACCTTTCTACTCTGAGAGGTGACCTTTCTGCTCTGCCTTACGAAGGGCAGCCAGATAATCCCAAAGCCGACCGTCACTTACCTGCATTTGATATATAGTGTCTTGCCTGCTTGCATGACGTGCTGGGAGCCTTTTAAACTCAGTTCAGGACCTTTTAATTTTGAACCTGAACTAGATCCTGGAAAAAAAAATTTTGAAATGTATTATTTACAAATTGCCCTCTCATGTTTTTTTTTAAGTTATACCTTTCCCAAAAGGTAACTTTTTACCTTTAACTTACTTTCACATGCAGAAAGATACAGCTAAAACAAATTTCTCTGAATTCACTAATTTTTTTCAAGTCCAAGTCTTACTCATGAATACTATGTACCCTTTTAAGCTAAATGATCTAAATAATATCCAAAAGACCATTAATTTAGAACATTAATAGATTTATACGTGGTTTAAAATGCAACTACATTAAGACTATACATAATGTGAACAAAAAAGGGGCCACAGACTACATCTGATGAGCCCCGGAGAGGCCTTCATGGTGGCCTTACAAACTCAGAGCCTGAAAGTGACCACGTAGGATGGTCTGGACATCAAAATTCCTATCGAACAGTGGGTCGTGGCAGGTAGTCACGTCCTCTGGCTGGTATCTTCCTTGATAAACATCAATCTTAACCTTAAGTGAGCCCATCTATTGTCCTTTCGCAATTAACAGCATACCTTTGAAATGTCAGAGAAGTCTCCTTTTCCAGACCCCTCAGGGCACAACCTCTGCACTACAACAGAGACCACAGAATGCCCCGCCCATGGTTATCTTATTCCCCACATACCATCTCTCTGTGCTGTACGTGTTAACTATTAACCTTCCTATACCCGCCAATGTGAAAGAGGTCTGTGTCTCTCTGTTTTACTTTTTATGCAGTCCCAGAGATTTCTCCGCTTGGCTTTCTCACACTCTTTAATCTACCACCAATGGGTTTCATGGAAGCGCTCTGACATCTCTTCCTTTGATTCTAATGTATAAAATATGCTGCAAAACTGCCATTCTCCAGAGCATTTTCTTAATCCATTGAGGTTTTTTTGCTTCCTGGAAGTTGTCAGTTTGGTTCAAGTAAATTCATATAAATTCTCTGTAGGTTTGGATGTTTCTTAAGTCGACAGTAGTAACTTACTAAGAACTCTCAGGATAAAATGTCAATGTCATCCAAAATATAATGCTAATACCAGTGTAGGTCAACTGCATAAATGGCCTGTGTGATCTTTTTTTCTGAATACAAAGCATACAAAATTTCCTGGGTTCTAGACATAGCTCAGTCATTAGTAAAGCCATAATATTTTGGGTAAGTCATTTTCTTTCTGAACTAGTTTCCTCATATGGAAAACTAATTCTAGAACCAAAATCAGTTTTAGAAACCATTTGGTTTGTCTTACATAATCTCCAAGTTCCTTCTGTTGTGGTACAGAAAAATGGGAACTGCTCGCGTACCTGTGTGACATTTGACAGGCATGTTTCATGACTGTGGTAAGACAACAGAATAGGCTCTGCAAAAGTGCCTTAAAGTCTCTACATCTCTATACTACCCAATAACGACACCCGTCTTAGTGACTGGCTGTGCGAGTCTGGACAAGCCGATCCTCTCTCCACTACTCAGTTCTCTTATCTGAAAGATGAGGCACTGGACTGGATAACCTTGGGTCTCTGACTTTCCGTTACCAGGCCAAGTTTCACGGCTCTTTGAGCCATTGGTACTGTCACGGCTGATTCTCTCCTGAAGCTCTCATTGACTAGTCAGGATGGATCTCAGTAAAGACCTCTCCACCTCCTCCTTCTCTGCTCCCCCCCTGCCCCTTCCTCTCACACTCCTCCTCCTCTTCCTGCTGAGGCAGCTGCAAGGCCAAGTAAAAACCCCAAGATGAACAGGGATAATGATTGGGGGAGGGAGGAAAGATATTCTGGGAGGGAGGAAAGTTAAGGATTTAGAGCCAATCTTAGGGAATATTTTTTACTTAAAAATTGGTTTATGCCATGGATTTCAAAGTGGGAAGTTGAGCTGGATAGTCCTCCAGGTCTTAATGTTAGTTCACAGAGCTGAGAGATGAGACACACATGTCTCATTCCAAAGTTAAGTCTAGCAGTGCTTTCTAGTGTTTCTCTTCGGTCCTAATAGCTAAAAAAATATTAGAAAGCTAGACTCAGTTAAAGATCTGAATTTGAAGCTTGGTTTCTCCATTTACTCACTGTATGTATGGCTTTTGGCATTATTATTTGTAAAACTGGGAAACCCAGCTCTCTGTCCACAGGTATTGTGTGTGGATTCAGTGCTGTGTCATCCAGGTGGTGGCCACGCTGCCCGCCTGTGGCAGACGCCCACTGTCACTGACAGCCAGAGGAGTGGCTCCCCTCCCCTGACAGGGAACACTTTGCTGGGTATGTAACTGCAAAAATATGAAATGAACATTTTCTGCTTTTCCAGTGTTGCTGGTGATAGAAATTCATATTTTAAAAGTAACTTTTATATATAATAGGTCCTGGTATCAAAATACTACTAGAAAAACATGGTTCAATATTACCTAATTTAAATTAAAATTACTGTTTCGTATGAATACAACTGGTATACCACATAACCCCATAGAACAAGTCGATCCATTCAGGCAACTAGGAAAATCTTTTGTGCGTCACTCATATTTATGGGTTCCCTGAGGCAACATCAAGCTCAAAACCAGTGATCCATGGGAACACTAGGTTTCTATAAAGTCACAGGCAGAAAGTGGTAACACCTGCCCCGAGAAATGTCCAGGCCGAGTGATTTATGCCCTGCTTTATAGCATGGAACTTTGGGGATTTAATTGAACAATTGTTTGTGTCTGGAAAAGATCCAGCACAGCTTCCTGAGGAAAATTCTGGCATTGCTTGCAGGTGATCTGTGTGGCTTTTGTGGAGACGAGGAGCTTTCTCATCTAGGAGGGGCTTGTGGGGAAGAGGCCTCCCTTTCCATTGCCGGGGTCATTCCCACTACCTGCTGCTTCGGTTTCCAAATCGTACGAATCTTTCTTTATCAGCAGCTTAGAACACCAGGAATCCTAACCCTAATCAGAGAGAAACTTTGACCTCAAAAGACCACCCAAATGCCAGCAGAGAGAAGATTCCTTGAAGAACACGCCATCTGCGTGTTCCTTTCTTCACTCCCATTCCAGCCTCCAACTGAGAGAAGACACACAGCTGAGTGGCTACATAAGACACTGAGACAAAAATACGGTTGTTGGACAATTTAGGGGGGGAAAGGCTAAGAAACATATTTTGCTATACAATTTTTCTCCACCGACATCAATTAATTTTGCACTTGGAACGAGGAGCTAGACAAAAGCTTGATTAAAACAAAACAAAGGAGAAGTGTAAGGAAACTGTATTTCCAAGAAAACGGACCCTGAGTACATCACCATTCCTCAGTTAATAGGAAACTAGTCTTGTAAAGATTAATGGAAGTGCCAAGATATAGTTTACAGGAAAACTAATAAGGAAAAAGGAAAGTGAAATATTTATTCTTCAAATGCTAGGACATAACATTAGACCTTAAAACATTTCTTTGAGGCATTTTAACGTCCACAAACCTGCTTGAATAATGAGGACTTAACCTGTTTTTAGTACCTACTGCATGTCAGATGCATTCTCCTCAGGAGTGATATACTTGTAATATAAAGATATAAATATGTACATGTCCACATGCCCACATACGCGTCCACGTCATACCATGTGCAGCTTAGTTTGCTCTTCTCGGTAAGTAGCTTGGAGTCACACTGCCCATTCAGAAACAAATCCACAGGCTACCTCACTTCCAAGGGTGGAGTGCTGCGATTTTACAATGACTCTCCCATTGTGAAGCTCAGGTGGGGACCAAAACTGTCCTGTTTGCCATGGTAGCCTAGAAGCCTCATTTAAAAGAACTATTGTCCTCTCAGTGAACTAGTGAGAGGTCTGCGAACTATTGTTTCCATCCAAGTCAACCACAATATAATCATTAGGGGCAAAGAGATTTCCTTGTATCAGGAGACTGAGCCTCTTTCTTCAAAGTTACAGGGCTGGGGCTGAAAAGAGTGAACTCCCACTATAGGTCATAAGGAACCACACACAGATCATCATTTTAAGGCTGAGAGAAGACTCTTACGTAAAGTCTGACTGACAGTACACGAGGAGCCCTGACTGGTGTGGCTCAGTTGGTTGGGCATCATCGCACAAAACAAAAGGTTGCCAGTTCGATTCCTCATCAGGGCACACAGGGCACATATGGGAGGCAACCGATCATTGTTTCCCTCTCACATCCATCGTTTTTAGTGGAATGCCACTCCAGACAAGTACCTTAGCTCCATTTCGTCCAGATGCCGCCTCTTGTCTCTGCACTATTGAAAGGGGCCTTATTCAAATACAAATCACGAAATGCCCAGGTTTCCATTTTTTGTGTAGTAATTAATCTCCCCAGGTCTGCTGCTAACTTGCTCTGTGGTGACCATGGACATGTCACGTTAAGCCTCAGATTCTTCATTTGCCAACAGAGGGGGCTGGACTTAGATTCTTACAATCTCTTCCAGACCAAAAATTCTATGATTCTGAAATCACAGGAATGGATACCAAATGTACAAGTTAGAAATCGCATCCTAGAGATACTTATCACTAATAAAAAGACAGATAACCCAATTTCGAAAATGGGCAAAAGATCTCAATAGATATTTTCCCAATGAAGATATACAAATGGCCAATAAGCACATGCAAAAATACTGGATGTCAGTAGTCATCAGGAAAATGCAAATCAAAACCACAGCGAGAGCCCTGGCTGGTGTGGCTCAGTGGACTGAGTGCCGTACTGCAAACCAAAGGGTCGCCGGTTCGATTCCCAACCAGGGCACATGCCTGGGTTTTGGGCCAGGTCCCCAGTTGGGGGGAGGGGCGCTTGAGAGGCAACCACACATTGATGTTCCTTTCTCTCTCTTTCTACCTTCCGTCCTTTCTCTAAAAATAAATAAATAAAATATTAAGAAGAAAAGAAAAGAAACCAGAGTGAGACACCACTTTACATCCACAAGGACAGCTTAAATAAAGAAGACAGACAATAACAAGTGTTTGTGAGGATTTGGAGAAATCGGAGCCCTCTTATATTCCTGGTAGGATTGTAAAATGGTGCAATCACTTTGGAAAAGAGTATGGCAGTTCCTCAAATGGTTAAACAAATGACCCAGGACCTCCGCTTTTAAGTGTCTACCCAAGAGAACTAAATACATATGTCTATATAAAAACTTATCCATCACAATATTACTCATAATAGCCAAAAAGTGGAAACAACCCAAGGGCCCACCAATGATAAACGGATAAACAAAAGGTCGTATAGCCATAAAATGGAACACTGTTTGAGGATAAAGGGAAATGTGGGGCTGATATATACTACAGCAGGGACGGCTTCTGAAAACACTATTCTGGTGCCACTCGGAGAAAAGGCCACGCGAGGCCACAGTGAGAAGCCAGTCATTTACAAGCAGAAGAGAGAGGCCTCAGGAGAAATCCAACCTCCGTATATCTTGGATGTCCAGTTTTCAGAACCGTGAGAAAAAAAGTCTTTCTTGTTTGAAAAACAAACACATTATGCTTCGTAAAAGAAGCCAGTCACAAAAGGCTACCAAGTATATGATTCCGTTTATATGAAAAGTTCAGAATAAGCAAGTCCACAGGACAGAAGGCAGATCGGCGCTAGGGGAAAAGGGGCATGAACGGAAAGCGACTAGCAGTAGGCATGGGGTTTCCTTTCAGGGTGACGAAATGTTCTGAAATCAGATAGTGGTAAGGGACACGCTTAAGGTAGTGAAGATATTAAAACCCACCAAATTATACAATTTAAAACAGTGATTTTTATGGAATGTGAATTTTATCTCAATAAAGCTGTTATTTAAAAAGAAAACAGAAAACCTCATGACTAAAATAATCACAGTTAAGGTGAAGGCTTAGAATATCAAGCTACTTTGAACTTTGTTGCCACATATGACCCCATCAGTGTTAGATTTTATGCTAGTTGTTTCTCCAGCTCAAAGCTTTACAAGGGTGATTTTAGAGAAATAATTTTTCCTTCATGATCAATAACATTACCATTTATGTATTACAAACTTTACAAACATACTGCAAAAAATTTACTATTCCCCTAAATCACAATATTTTTATAAATTTAGTTTACTGTTAATAAATCACTTCTAATTGTACATTCTGAATTTTAACTGAATTTTTATGTAACAAATTTTTATTGAAATTGGAATTTTAACAAACTTAGTCACATTGAAAATTATGCTAGAGAGCTCTCTGAAGAAACTGGCTGGTGTTCCTTTTATATTAAAATTAGTGATTTCTAACTTATTTGTTTTTTAACAAAGCTTTGTATATTACATTTATTTCAAATGAGATGCATCTGTCTTTGATTTAACATACCATGTTCCAGCAGTGCATAATCCTATGTGATAAATGACCGCTTTATCTAAATATAAATCCCCAAGTATCATGTTTCTACAATTTGATTTTAAGATCATGAGCCTCTACCAAGGTTGGGTGAGGTTAATTAGGCATAATTCATAATAGAAGATATTGCTTTTTCAAGATGTAGCATATTAAAAGCTTAAGTTTCAGAATAAATCTCGTAGAGTCTTGTTGGTTGGTGACAAAGGGGAAGAAAGGCTAAGAATGCAATCACAGGTAAAACAAATTTCCAGAAACTACCAAAATTTTTGTTTGGGATGCTAACTCCTGCAAGGCTCCAGCACTTAGTAAAAAGTTACATCTTGGTCTTAATCTCCCTGTTGCACCTCTATTAAAGTATTTATCGGGTAATAGGAAGTGTACTTCATAACTGAATGTACTAACTGGCAAGAGGGCCTTAAGTAAAGGAGGACTTTATCTGAGTGTTTTTCTTTTACTAATGGGATGATGGGGAAAGACCCCAGGGCTCCTATTCCATCCACCAACAGACTGAATCGAAGGTGGGACAGGTATGGGAATCTGCACGGCCGCATCGTAATTTTAGTGCCACAGTGAACCATGACGCCTGTTTGTAAAATATTACTTTTCCCCCCTAATCAACTGGCCTTAAATCAAGGAAGCACCTAAAGAAATGAAAGAATGTTTACATACCTACGTGTACACGTAAGTACCTACCTACCAGCACACACACTTTTCTCTTTGGGAAAACATCAAGTCTGTTTTGGGTGTGGTGAGGAGGTGGAAGCAGAAATGAAAGAGGTTTTTGGTGTGTGTGTCTTAATCACATTCTTCATTCTTTTAGGCACAGAAAAATCTCCTAGGCTGGGAGTTAGAAATGGACTCGTATCCGACAATAGCAAGAAGCTCTGACTCACTGCGGACTAATCCCTTATGTCGATAAGATTATTTGTGACTTTTAGATGAACAAACGGGACATTTTAGGTGAGAGTAATTGTGCTCCTGATCTTCAGGGTTGCCCAAGCACGGGATGTCTAGGTGGCTGCTGTCCAGCAACAACACAGGACGGGGCAAGAGTCGGTTTGCAGTTGCTCAGACAGAAAACAATACAATAATTAATAGATAATAATACAGGAATAAACTCTGTTTGTGTGCTCGCAACTGTAAACCTAGTTTTGCTCCGCCCTGTACATTTAATTTGTAGAAAGTTGCTAATGCCAGGGACTTGCTATTTTCTTTGACATCTTCATATTACGTTAAACTCACTGTTTTAGCACACAGACCCACAAGAAGAATTCACTGGCTTCTTGCTTTAGTTTCTGCTATTGTAAGTGACCTCCCAAATCTGCAGATTTGAAAGGTGAAGTGTCTGGTCTCCATGCCTTAGTAGAAAATTTAAAGTAGTCACTTATACAACAGTTATGCCTTAAATTCAAGTGTAAAAAAAAACAAGTAAAAATTATTTTAAATGTTTAATTTCAGCAGTTAGCATTGCCACTACTCTGTAGGTATGTTCATCTAAATAACTCTGCCACAGTTTGTTGGCAGAGGCGGTTTTACAACTCGCAGTTTAATTGTCAGCCAGCAAGGTCCATGAACAGCTTCTGCAGCACATGGCACAAAGGGCAGTCCACAGTGAACCACTACAGTGGGCAACGTCTAAAAAAGTCAGAGCTTGGACAGTGTTCATTCCATCCAGGCATGGGTTATTGACTTTACTCATTTTTCTTAAACTTTATAAAAGATATTTAAAAGAAAAGATTCTGTGTGGTTTGAGATGTTTGCCAACAGAAAAACACTCTAACACCGACATCCCCGCTGTCACTGTGGACGAGGAGGCAGAGCTTCAGTACGCCTCTTTGAGCTTTTTACTTGACACTGGCTTCTCGGAGGGTCATGGTTTAAAAGAGCACGTTCATTTATCATGAGGCCTGTCACCAGGCTACCATCAGGAGCCTACCCTCCCAATGACCTGTACCCATGCACAGCTCCTTTTCATGTGACATCAGAGTTAATTAAGGTCAGTCAGTGAGAAATCTCCTGCTGGCCATGAAGTTACCTTTTCCCAAAAAATGCTCTCCTCCTACGCCGCTGTTCTTTTATTGAATAGGTTCAAAAAACATCTCTGTAGAGCTGTCTAACAACATGTCATTTCAGTTTACCAGATGATGTCATGGATGTTATCTGAGCTGCCTAGAGCAGGGGTCAAGATCTGGTTGGTGGTGCATGAGGCAGCTTGGAAAGTATTTCAGGAGAGAAGCCTGGTACACCTTCATCTGGTTACGCAAAGGGAGATGAACAGAGCAAATGGTCTTTATACTCCCCAAATGCTGGGAGGATGGTTTCCTCTGTTAGGCAGGACTTAGATACATCTCCATTTCTCCACCAATAGTAGGAAATGGATTACACTTGAAACGTATTCCCCCCTGGCCTATGCTCTTACCCGATGTCACCATTCAGAGGACTGTGGGGAAGCTGGGCCTGATGTCCTCTCGTACAGAATGGATCATATTCACCAGTAGTATTATGCTACTTACTGTCGCACTGGCTACTTACTGTTCATGCTGATTTCAGGCCAGTATATATTAACTTTCAGGTTATGAGCACCAGAAAAAGAGATTGTTCAGTAGAGGTGCAATTTCAGTAAATACATACAATATATGCAAGACTCAATATATAACACTTGGCTCAATGGAAGTAACTGGTGTTTTTGTTATTAATATTTCTTCAATTGGTGCATTCTCTTTAGAATCATAGCACTATAAAACAATTCAGGATCAAGTCAGTGACAAAGTGCTTATCACTGAAACAGCATTCAGATAGAGGTGGATTAGGAATAGCAGTAATATTAATAAAATGCTTGAACTTAAAGTTATTTATGTGGCAGCATCATACTCTATGTATACGGGCCACGATTTGAAATTGAAAGTTTTCCTTACCCTACATGGCACTGGAAGTACCATTTGGTCTACCACCCAACATTTTACCACGTACTCTGTGTTCGTTACTGTTCAATGCAAGGCTTCAGGCACTGCGGAGATGAGGACGGCAGGTCTTTGAATTCATGGACACGTTACTTGCATGGGCCCCTGTGGGTTCCCTTAGGAAGGAAAGCATCAGAGAAGACCTGGGAAATACTTTGTCCATTTACATTTTAGTTTAGCCGCTGCCTATGACCTGTCATGTAACACAGATAACCTTCGGACTCACACAGTTCTTTCTAGGGGGAAAATACCACGGAGCTGTATGTTGTGATGCTATCAGTTAACCAGAAAAAAATGCATCATGCTAAAGTTTTCATTTTGAATCTAACATAATGCCTTAAAATTGTGAACTATAATTTTTGATCTTTTTTTTTCTTCTTCTTAAAGAAGACCCCTTTAACATTTCATGTAACACCGGTTTGGTGGTGATGTACTCCTTTAACTTTTTCTTCTTTGAGAAGGAGAAGATAAAAAATATGAACAATGAAGTTGCAATAAATACATATCTATAGCAATTGAATCTACAAAACAAAACAAAACAAAACAAAACAAAACAAAACAAAACAAATGAACAGGCAGAACATAAGCAGACTCCTTGATACAGAGAAGATTTTGACTATTGCCAGATGGGAGGGGGTTGGAGGGACGGATGGAAAAGGTGGAGGGATTAAGCAGTACAAACTGGCTGTCACAGAACAGTCATGGGGATATAAACTACGGCATAAGGAATATAGTCGATAATATTCTAATAACTGTGAGTGGTGTCAGATGGGTCAAGATGATCAAGTTTATCAGGATGATCACTTAGTAAATTACGTAATGTCGCCCTGGCTGGTGTGGCTCAGTGGATTGAGTGCCAGCCTGAGAACCAAAGTGTCACTAGTTCGACTCCCAGTCAAGGCACATGCCGGGGTTGTGGGCCAGGTCCCCAGTGGGGGTCCATAAGAGGCAACCACACATTGATGCTTCTCTCCATCTCTCCCTCCCTTCCGCTTTCTTTAAAAATAAATAAAGAAAATCTTAAAAAACAAAATTAGGTAATGTCTAATCACTGGAGTATACACCTGAAACTAATATAATAATGTACTTCAATTGTAATTGAAAATAAAAAAATGATTTAAAAATTTTGTATAATAAAATGAAGAAGAAAGGTTAGCACACACGCAGGCTATTTATTTATGCAAGAAAAAGCCAAAAATGTTATTATAGCTAACCCAATGATTGATCTATTCTTTTCATATAGTCTTTATCCTTATAATCTATTACAAAGAAAGAGAGAATACCAATTGTTTTGCATATAAAAATAGCGGAGAAATAAAAGGAAATTGGAAGGCTGAGTGTGATAAAGTTCTGACATTAATTGTAAGCTTACTTGGACAGTTTATAAAGTACTAATCATATATTTATTAAAGTACTAATTATAAATTTATAAAGTACTAATTATAAAGTACTAATTACATATTTATTAAAGTACTAATTTTTCTGGAATACTTTAGACTGTCTACAAAGAAGGTGCTCTATAAATTCACTCACTAAGAGGAAAGTTGAGATATCTCTGCCTTTATAACCAATAATATACACGAAACCCTCTTACCCTTGAGATTTAAATGGCTGAGAGTGTGTAAAAAAGTAATCCGTCATAGGGGAATTGAACTTTTGAAAGCTACAAGCATACTTTCTAAGGTTCATTAAACACTATCCTTGACCATTGCGTTTGTATTGTCAAAATCAGTTTCCTTCTAAATTAAACTATTTGAAATATAATTGTTTTTCACTGGGCATATTTTCGAGACAATCCTGCTTAGACAATGGGATGGGCATGTTGACTTAACTATTCTTTTTTTAAATTCTGAGTTCCTTTAACTTTCATGTTTTCTTACAACTTGTTAAATTTACATAGCAAATGTTTGTAATAGCTGTGCCTTCTTAAGATTTTACAAACTTAAAAAAAATCTTATCTTAGATGGAATTAGTAAAAGCAGTATGCTTCTACCAGCAGTATCTCAACTTTTAAAAAAGTAATTTACAATGATTTTTACTCATTTTAGTATGTGATGCAGAGGCCTTCCTGACAAACATCCATAGATTTTAAGTCATTTGTACCCCAAACCTGGAGAACATTGTTTTTAATTCTTGGGACATTTTTACTCTTATATTTTCATTAACCTATCTAGAACTTTGTTCCTAGAGTTAGTCTTTTTTTATATCATCCAAGATATCACATATCTGCTAAAAAACAAAACAAAACACCAATTTCTGTTAGAAGTTGGCCATCAACCTGACAAGCTTTAAAATAACTTACGAATCAGCTCATTCTGGAGGACAAGACCAGAAACAATCAGTAGAAGTCACACAAAGCCAGAACTCTGTGGTGAAGTACCAAGGTCCCTAATGTCAGAGCTGTTTCCACAAACTTACACTGCCCAACCCCCAGAAAGAGACCTATGATTCTAGGAATCGGAGAACTCCTCCCTTATTTGTCTGTTACATGCCCATATGACCCCTTCCTCTCACCCCGTCACCGTGTCGATTTCTTCCGTCTTTAGCCTCAGCATTTATTCTTCCACTTACTATTTTAAACATATACTAAGAGAAGGATCTAATAATAAGACAAGATTGTTTTCTTTAAGTTTCTAACTTAGGCTGGATAACAGAAAAACAAGTGAATATAGATGTATGTAATTTCATACTTATAAACTCCTTTTTATATAAAAATAAAATTATATTTGCATGTTATCGGAGGGAAGTACCAGCTGTGGAGGGAGCTAACCCAGCCCTGGGAGAGAGGGACTTCTCTCAGAAGAAGGATGTTGATGGTAAGGCCTGAAAAACTGAGTGTCTGTGTGTTTACTAAAGGAAACACCAGTGAGTCTTTCTTCTTCAAAGATTTCCCAATTTTCAAACCCTCTAACCTCATCTTTACTTTTTAAGCAATTGTTACCAGCTCAAAGTCTCTAGCTTCTACAACTCTGCTTTCCTTGACCTCTCTGTGGAGAGGAGAAAGGCCTATTGTCTTACAGACAGACAGACAGATAGATAAAGATAGAGGTAGGCAGATGACAGATAATTTAGAGTCTACCTGACTTTACTTGCCACTAGAAAAAAAGCCAAAAGTGAACATTCGCTAGAGTATATTGAATATATGCCTAGTTTCACATTGTACCTTTTGAAACTATGGAAGAGGTCTGGGATGGAGATGCAGCAATGAGGGTCATAAAGGAAAAACCACGGGATGTGATACATTAGCCAGGACGTAACTGGTCCCCTCTTTCCACCCCTCTTCCTAGGCTACACCATGGATGGTCTGGCGCCAAGAGAAAATAGTTTTCAACCCATATGCTCTTATCCAAGATGGAAAAACAATGGCAACAACAGTAAAGTTACTTAGTATATTTGGGCTGTGTTGATGTACCTAGAAATTAAAGTTCCCTATGAACGGTCCCTCTTCTATGCAGTTTGGAAACCTTGCCCAGCTAAGAGTATCCCAACACGAGGATTCACGAGAGGAAATATCTCTGGGAGCCATTTCTCCAGTGTCTGGGCAGCTTAGTTTCTCACTCCAAATCCTGAGCCCGGATTCAATTCAGGAAAGCCTGGCAAGCTCAGCCAAGGACAAGAAAGGGTCACTGGAACTAGACAGTGGTCTAAATGGAAGAAGCAGAACATTCCAGATATGTGGGGGGAATTATCACCAGCTCTTGGACATATGTCTGCCAACCCCTTCCACCCACATCTATACTCACACATAGATTCTTAGAAGGAGAACTAATATGGAACCGTGACTTCTTCAAAAGCCTCTGAGACCCAGTGGAATGGTTAGGATACAGTTTCAGTCAGTTCAACCAGTGTTTATTGAGTGACTACTATGTACCAGGCACTGTACTGGATTCACAACTGGAAGGTGAGTCAGAACAAACCCTCCTTCTTGAAGGCCTTTCAACCCGGAGGTCTCTTAGGACATGAGTCATCTAGAAATAGATTAGATGAATTCCTAGAAATGTAGAAGACTAAGTCAACAAATAAGAGATCACCTCAAAGCTATGTATGTCATGTATTTAAAGGACCTGTTTTTGAGTATAAGGAGTCACAACTTCTTTGTTAGACTAAGTGACTCATTTCAGTAAAATTCAGTAAAATTCACAAAATAAGACAATGGTAAATGTAGGACAAGAAATACAACCATGTTTATATATTGAAATAAAAAATAACATGTTAATTGATGATTGCTTAAGCGCCTTTTAAGTGAATGTTAAAATGTTCTAAAATAAGAATCTTCTATTCCTACCTGAACTCACACTAGAAGTTGGACATAAACCTAGAATGATGACCGCTTATGAACTGGCATCAGGGGAATTAGAGTTGATATGATCCACGATTATCCTCATGAAATCATACCAGAAAATATAGCACTCCAAAACATTGTAAGAAAGTATATTTCTTTTAAGACATATCCCCCCAGGTCTGTACTTAACATTCTTCCAAAATGGTGAACGAATTATCCCAGGGCAGCAATTCCATGCCCATTTGCATATTTAAAATAAAAAATAACTCTCTCCTAAGGCCCTTCCCCCTTACAACTTATCAGGTGTACTGAGACAAAGAAATATAGCCCAAATGAAAGAACAGAGCAAAACTCCAGAAAGAGAGCTAAGCGATGAGGAGATAGCCAACCTGTCTGATGGACAGTTTAAAGCTCTCACAGAACTGATTGAGCTTGGTCGAAAAGTGAAAGAACAAATGAAGGATACCCAAAGTGAAATAAAGCAAAATACTCAGGGAACCAACAGTGACAGGAAGGAAACAGGACTCAAAGCAAATGATTTGGAACAAAAGGAAGGAATAAACACCCAATCAGAACAAAATGAAGAAACAAGAATTCAAAAATATGAAGAGAGGTTTGGGAACCTCTGGGGCAATTTTAAATGTTCCAATATCCGAATATAGGGGTGCCAGAAGGAGAAGAGGAAGAGCAAGAAATTGAAAACTTCTCTGATCAAATAATGAAGGAAAACTTCCCTAATCTGGCAAAGGAAATAGACTTCCAGGAAGTCCAGGAAGCCCAGAGAGTCCCAAAGAAATTGGACCCAAAGAGGAACACACCAAGGCACATCATCATTAAGTTACCCAAGATTAAAGATAAAGAGAGAATCTTAAAAGCAGCAAGAGGAAAGGAGAGAGTTACCTACATAGGAGTTCCTATAAGGCTATCAGCTAATTTCTCAAAAGAAACCTTGCAGGCAAGAAGGGGCTGGAAAGAAGTATTCAAAGTCATGAAAAGCAAGGACCCACATCCAAGATTACTCTATCCAGCAAAGCTATCATTTAGAATGGAAGGGCAGATAAAGTGCTTTCCAGATAAGGTAAATCTAAAGAAGTTCATCATCACCAAGCTCTTATTATATGAAACATTAAAGGGACTTATCTAAGAAATTGAAGAAGATCAAAAACTATCAACAGTAAAATGACAACAAACTCACAACCATCAACAACTGAACCTAAAAAAAAGAAAAACAATGAAAACAAAAACTAAGCAAACAACTAGAACAGGATCAGAATCAGAGAAATGGAGATCACATGAGGGTTTTCAGTGGGGAGAGGGAGGGGAGGAATGGGGGGAAGGTACAGAGAATGAGAAGCATAATTGGTAGGCATAACATAGACAGGGAGAGGTCGAGAATGGTATAGGAAACGGAGAAGTCAAAGAACGTATATGTACAACCCATTGACATGAACCAAGCAGGGGGAATGCTGGAGGGTTGGGGGGACAGGGCAGAGGGGGCATAAAAGAGGGGGATTAGGAAAACTGTTAAAAAAAAGAAAGGAAAAAACAACCCTATTTCTACATTTTATTATTTTACTACTCCTAAAAAGAGATATACCTGGATATAGAATCACTAAGTTTAATGTCCAGTCTAAAAGGCTAAAGTGAAATAGAAATTGTTGAAAATTAACATTCATGTTAATTTCCTGAATGCCAAACGACTTTGTGTGGCAAACACTTTGCGTATGGTGTTTTTCATTTACGAGTTTTGAGGCCAGGGAACGGGAGCGCACGGCAGAACCGCTCTTCACCTGTGCGCCAACAGCGTGTGTCAGATATCCCCTAGCACTCAAGATGTCATAGGTACACAAAGTCCCTTTTAGGGCAATAATAGAGAATAATAATAAATTAATAATAAATATGGGAATTACTCAATCCCCATGGGTTTTTTTCCTCTCTAGTTTTAGCAGAATTCCCTATGCAGAAGATTTCAAAGCTATAAACATTTCCAAATAACAACAGAGAACAAAAATCTGACCCAGCAGTAGACATTAAGAGGAAAAGAGAGTTAAACAGTATTTTCCAAAACAAAAACAATACAATTAATCATAGTTGAAATGCTGTAACAAGTGTTTACATAGCCTTTTAACATTGTTTGTTTGCAATCCCCTCTAATAGATCCCTGCCTTTCCATCTGTTTACATATATTTTTGGTTTCTCTAATGCCAACTTAGAAAAAGAAAACAAACATTAAAACAAACAGTATATATCTCACTCGTTATAATTTTCATCCAAAGCACATATCTATTTGATCACTCTCCACGTTTCCTTGGAATGAAAGAAGAAGGAAAAAAAACCCCGCCTACTTAATAGGTGGCAGGATATGATTTTTCGCAGATTGGATAAATGTGGCCATATCCTGGTATCGAAAAGTGACCCTCTTCAAGTAAAAAATCAAGAAATAAGTAAAATGCTTTTTTCTCTTCACTGCTTGCAGGTTTGAATACCTGAAAGGCATAATCTGAGGAAGAGCAAGAGACCCAAGGAGCATCAAGAGGGTCCAAAAAATTGTTTCCATTTCTAACAATAGTACAAGGGCTGCCAATCAAATGGAGAGATGGAGGTCATGGCTGTGACCATTCCAGACAGAAAGGAATACCTCCAGGCAAATGCTGGAAGTTAGTTGTCTTTTTCTCAGACACAACAGCTTGTTATTCTAAACCCTGAAAAGCAAAGTAATTTTGTTTAATTCATAGATTTTAACATTCAAGGTATGTTGGGGTAAATATTGGTGGAAAGGGCACTGATTTTAAAATAAAAAAACCTAGATTTGAATCCTAGTCTGATCACTCCATTAAGAGTGTGACCATCTGCAAATCATCAAGTTTCCCTAGCTTCCAGGTTTCAGTACTAGGAAAGCAAAGTTAAAAGTGCACATGTTCATGGCCTGGCTGTGTGGCTCAGTTGATTGGAGCATCATTCAATAATCCAAAAGGTTGCAGGTTCAATTCCAGGTCAAGGCACATGCCTGGGTTGCAGGGTCAGTACCCAGTCAGGGCTTGTGCAATGTTATTCTTTCACATCGATGCTTCTATCCCTCCCTCTCTCTTCCCCTCTGTCTCACATCAATGAGGATGTCCTTGGGTGAGAATTTAAAAAAACAAAGTGCACATGCCCAGGAAATGTTTGCTCCATGTTTGTTGCATGCATTCCTCCACCTTCCCTTGGAGTCCTGTTTCGTCTGCTCCTGCCCCAATCCAGGTAGCAACTGCCTTCAGGGTCAAACACACTTCCGTGTCCTTCCCTGTACTCCAGTTCCGCTGAGAAAAGGCCCAAGTCTTTTGGAGATCTAAAAGGTGCAGTAGACACTAGACTCCTGGAAGCAATCTGGCAGCAGGAAGTCCTGCTTTTCAGAGGACCTGCGTGATAAGGACCTGCTTAGCCTTCTGTCCCTTGGCCTGAGTTTCAAGTCCCGTATAGGAGAGCAGTGTGGAAGGACATATCAAATCATGTTCTTAATGCCTTTGAAGATCCTTTTTGACTTGAGTTTTTGGGGCAGTCCTTGAATGCCCGCATAAGAAAACCCACATGGTTAATACTTCTTCATGGAGACTTTACCGGAGTCTGCCACAAGCAGAAGTGGAATCTCGCAAGGCCACTTTAAGCTGGAATAGTGGTGCTTCTCACATTCTTTGGAAATGACAAAACTCCAAGGATAGAATGGTTTGGAAACAAGGGAAGACCAGCATACTTTCATCCATGACCATTTCTTACTCCCTTTTTCACTTAGGCTGGAAGGTGGGGTGAGAACAGTCAGGTTTGGAGTCTGACTCAACGAGACTGAAACAATTTCAGCCTTACTTACCACTTCTGTGATCTAGGAAAAGCATTTAATTGACCCCAGCCTCAGTTTTTTCATGCCGAAGAGTACTGTGCTACCTCTTGGGATTGAGTAAAGTAACAAATGTAAATCAAAGTGCCCGACAATCTGCAGAGGTTACTTACCTCCTTTCTCTCTCCCCCAAAGCATGCGGCCTCACCACATTCTCCAGGAGACGGTGCTCAACCAGAGGTCCTATCATATAAATCCCAAGAGACGTCTACACTCAGAATCTGAGGGTCAGAGGTCCTCCTCTGCTGGTGTCATGGTATTCGTAAGAGGCTAGCAGCACCAACCTGGCATGTACCCCAATCAAAAGATCTCTGAATGGGAAACTTTTTCCATTAGACCAGTTGTCTCACTCACAGGTTCTGTGTAGAAGGGCCAAGGCATTATTCACTATTAATATCTTGGCCAAATTCCAACCTAATATCTAGACAGAAAAGAAAGGGCTAAGTACCAAACAGTGGTGTATTAAACATGGCCACAATATTGTACAGCTCCCCCCATCAAAAGAGGAGCCTATTTCCCCAATCCTTAACTCTGGGTTAGGACTAATCAAATGTGGCAGGAGGGGTGTGGTAGCAGTTCCAAAGCCCAGGCCTCAAGAGGCCATGAAGCTTCCACCATTGCCCTCTTGGACTGCTCCTGCCTCCATGTAGGCAAAAGACTGCATGCAGAGGGAGGCCCAGGGACAGCACGTATCAAGGTCCCAGCTGAAATGCCAGGTGACTACAGCTGCATGAGTGACTTGGGTGAGACCAGAAGAAAACCACCCAGCTGGGCCCAGCCCCAAATTTCTAAGCCACAGACTCATTAGACAGAGTAAATTCTTCTTTTAGGCACCTGAGTTTAGGGGCAACCTGTTGGATAGCAACAGATGACAGATACAAATGCTGCCATGACAGAGCCCTGCAGAAACAGTGAGTCAGTAGTGCCAAATGCATATGCCTTTTCTCTATTTGAAAATATAAGTGCCACATGGAACTCACACAATATGAGGCCTTCAATGCCCTAGAGTGACCCCAGGTGCTCTCAGGGAAGGAGAAGCAGCTTGAATGCTCCATGATTCACAAAAAGTGTCCCAGTACCATGGTTCTGCACAGAGGCAGCCTAGCTTTGCGTCCGACCAGGCAGTGACTTTTCTCACCAATGGGGACAGACCTCTGGCACATCACAAAAGCCAGCAGAACCACACTGCTCCAACAGGTAGAATTCAGCCACCCAAGTCAGGAGACAAATCCCAGCAAAGGAAATATGGATACAGAGGCTCAATTAGAGAGTCAAAGCACCATGAGGCTCCAGACAGCACTGTGCTGTGGAGGGAGGCAGGCCTGGACCAAGGCATGTGGGTTCCTGGGACAGGTCAATATATGGCACCTTTCAAAGAAAACCTATAGATGTTTTCCAGTATTTATAAAAAGAGAAGGCTGAATGCTCTGTGGTGTAAAGCAGAGAAGGAGGACTAACGTCTAGACCAGCAATTAACTTCTGACTCCTAACTCACACACCCCAATGGACAATACAGACCCACTTTCCCCAGAAGGCAATTCTACCACACCTACTGATGGTATGCCCTGAGCACTTTCTCCTCGTATCCCTTCAATACACCACTAACACACACTTTTCCTGGCAGGAATTCTTGTAAATACAGTTTCCTCCACCTTGTTATAGGTCTAGTGATGATTTAATGCATTTTACAGATTGGCACAGGGCAGGCCCCTCCCAGGTAGCCAGGCCTCTCCAAGCAGCCCTGGGGCAGGGGATCCCAAAGTGTGGTCTCTGGAGCAAGTGCATCAGCATTACTTGGGAAGTTGTTGGAAAGGCTAATCCTTGGCCCCACCGCAGACCCACTGAATCAGAAACTCTGGGGTGGGCCCGGCACTCTAGTGTAGCAAAGTTCTCCAGGTAATTTGGATGCCTGATAAAACAGGAGTTTCTTAACCTCAGCCATCCACTGAAATCACCTGGGAGCTTTAAAATCACTGATGTTCTGGTCCCACTTGACCAATTGTGATTAAATTGATCAGGAGTGCAGCAGGGCAAGAAGAGCTTTAAAAAAAAAACAAAACCTCTCCAGATGACTCTAATGTAGGGCCAGACTGGAGACCATGGACCTAGATAAGAAGCAAAGGGTTTTAAAGACTGTAGTGGGCAGACTAGTTACTAATCAGGGTTTTGTTAAAGGTGGCCTTGAGTTTAAGTGGTTTCATATTTTTATATAATGAAAGCAAAGGCTTTTCATTTATATAAGTTTCGCTTCAGGCCTCTCTTAACAAAAGAATCTGATCATTGTTATAGCTTGGCTCATGTAAACCACATGATGGGTGGCTCGAAAGGAAGTCTATTCACCCTCCACCCGTTAAATAGAAAAATGGAGACTGAGCTGAGAAAAATGCCTGTGAGCACTGTGATAATCTGTGAAAAGACAAAAACATTTTCCAAGATTCGTAGTAATGAGACAAGGAAGAATGCAAGTGAAAAACAGATTAAATCTCAAGCCAATAAGAAGCACAAAAAAACTTGTTATCAGCTATAGCACGATACCATGAGACAGCGATACCCCTTCACAACAAAGATTCTGGAGACACTGCTAGTTTTTAACCACCAAGTAATTTTGTTTTGGAAGGAAATGTCTTATAGAACTTTTATTTATGGTTAAAACCTATTTAATTCCATTTTTACTATTTTACACCAAGTCCGTATTTTCTAAAGCCTTAATCTTGCACGCAGGATTTGGTTAACCATGGCATCTTCAAGACCACACCAATTTGTTTTGATTACAGGTGCAAGCTGAGTCTAAGATTCTGTAAAAAGAGTCCAGAAGTAGGACACAGGTGCCCTGGCAGAAGGCAGGGCACAGGAACAATGTGGGAGCCAGAAGAGGCTCCCGGTTGACCCAGGTCTAGTCACTTGGTCACACAGGTCAAAGGTCATCAAAGGATACTGATGAAGAAGATTTAGACCTTGACATTAAGCTAAAAATCCCTTAGTGCTTCTCAATTTTAAAAAAATTACTAATTTTTTTGTGGAGACATTGGTTAATAAAATTACATAGGTTTCAAGTGTACAATTTTATAACACATTACCTCTATATTACATTGTGTATTCACCAACAAAAGTCAAGTCTCTTTCTGTCACTGTATATTTGACCCCTTTTACCCTTTTCTGCCCCCCTATCCTTTTTTCCCCTCTGATAACCATGATACTGTTGTCTGTGTGAGTTTTTGTTTGTTTTTCTTGTTTGTTCATTTGTTGCTTTCTGTTTTCTATCCCACACATGAGGAAAATCATACAGTTCTTGACATTTTCCATTGACTGATTTCGCTAAGCATGATATTCTCAAGATCCATCCATGTTGTTGGCAGTATTTCATCTTTTCTCAAGGCTGAGCAGTATTCCATTGTGTATATGGACCTCATCTTCTTTATCCAATCATCTATCAAAGATCACTAAGGTTGTTCCTATGTCTTGGCCAAGTGCTTCTCAATTTTTAATGGACAAACAAAACATCTGGAGGCTTTATTAAAATATAGGCTCTATGCGGACAACTGTAATTGAAGAACAATAAAGTAATTAAAAAAATAAAATAAAATAAAGTATAGGCTCTGATTCATTAAGTTCTCAGCAGATGCTGGACCACAGACCACACTTTGAGAAACACATTTTAGAGTATGTTGTAGACACATGTAAGTGTGGGGCTGGTGGGGGAGTAGGGGAAGGGAAGCACCAACCTGAGCCCCAGCTATAGGATTCAGATTTTTCAGATCCATGTTTCACACTTACCTAGTATGATGATCCTGCCAGGAGCCTGTTTGCATGAATGGTTGAGAAGAACTCATCCTAAGGAAAGAGGAAATCAGGCAGACGAGCCTGGTCTAGTGGTCTGAAATCAAAGGCTGCTATTAAAGCAGAGAATTGATGCTAAGTGTGGACAGGACTCTGTTCTTCAAGTTTTGCATCAAAGCTTAGCAGCCAAGGACTCAGGGTTGAGTCTATGAGAGGATGAGCAAGTCAAAGCATGAAGTCTAAGAGCACTCTTGTCTCTAAAAATTGGGTAAGACACTGCTGAGTAAAGCTAAGTGTTCGACATCTCACCAATACAGGCTAAGACAGAACTTCTGCACAGACTGAAACCCAGCTTTGGGGGCTCAGAGGTCCCAGTAAAATATAACGAAAAAGAAGGGATGATAGGAGACAAGTATCTCAGGGAGTTGAAGTTCATAGCTGATTTCCTATATCTTAATCACTCACTATTGAGGATAAGCATTATGTATTAAGAACAGTCCCTCTAAAGAAGCCACTATAACTGAGCCAAATGGATAGGCAGAAGCACATTCATATACTGAAATAAATTCAAATCTGGCCCTGAGAGAGTTCTTTGAGATGATAGTGTGGTTATATCATTCATTCACTCATTCATTCATTCCAACACTTCCTGAGAATTTCCATGCCAGGCATCACATTAGGTGCCAGGAACCCAAGGACACTTAAGACAGGGTCTCTTCTCCTCCAAGGGTGGAGGGCACAGCCATGTAAGTAGAATGCTAACAATTTCAGGTGGGAACTGATTGAAAGGGGTACAGGGGTACAGGGAGGGGCTATATATAGGAGGGTACATGTAGGAGCAGGAGAAACCATTCATTCTGTCTGGAGCTATAATGAGGTGCTCATGGAGATGGTTTCTGACCTGGAATTTGAAGGCAGAGGGAGGAGGAGAGGCACAGGGAGAAAAAGGGTCTAGCAGACAAAACAGCAGGAACATGGAGCAATGAATGTGCAAGGCTCATCTAAAAAAAGAGCGAGTAATTCCTTTGACTGGGGTAGAGTTTGTATAGCACTGCCAACAAGGAAAATTAATCTTTGGACTGCATCTCTCAGTATACTACTGGTTGCCATAATTTGGGTATTTTTAATTCAAACCTCTATAAGCTTTAAAAAAAAATTGATGAATATTTCATATTAAAAAATGCTAGGGTTTAAAAAGAAATTTTAGCACTGTAGTAATTTCATTCAACAAATTTTTGAATACCTCTACTCTGCCTAGGGTAGATGAAATATAAAAATGAAGAAGAAATGTTATCTGCAGTATGAACATTGGGTTCTGTTCCTGCATTTGCCATTAGCCAGCTGTTGACCTTGTTTAGCAGGGTAATAATTTCATTCAACAAATATTTGAATACCTCCATTCTGCCTAGGGTAGAGGGAAAACAAAAAATGAAGAAGAAATGTTATCTGTAGTATGAACACTGGGTTCTGTTCCTGCATCTGCCATTAGCCAGCTGTTGAAAAAAAAAAAAAAATCACTCAACTGCTCCTGGTGGATTTTCTTCTCTCTGAAGTGAGTAGATTCCATCTATGAGGTTCTATCTATCCCACTCTCCCAATGTATATGTTTATGAAACAAGATCAGATCTCTCAAAAACATCAAGGAGAGGAGCAATAATCAGAAATGGCTTCACCAAGACTGATGGGAAATCCCCAGGAATTCTTGACATCCCCCCGCATCCGCCCCAGCAGCAATGCAGGAAATCTAGTCCACTATCTCCAGCAGACTCAATGGAACCATTTCCTTAATGAAACCCCCCTGTAGTCCCAGATGCTAAGCCAGAGACTTTCCTTTCAAGTCCTCCCTCAATTACCCCATTCCTCCCATTTCCTTCCCCTCCCTCAATATGGTATAAAATCCAGTAATTTAATCAGCAGCATGCACTTTCCAATCACCCAAGTGTGTGTGGAACCACCAACAATCCTGAAAAACACATGGTAGGAGATTTTGTCTTTTCAAACGAGGTCACCAGTATGCTAAGGCCAATGGAACAGAATGGATTCTTTCACTTTAACAAACTGGTTAAACCCATGCAACAGATGCTTCTAATGCTTTGAACCATTCCTAATAATATATTTTACTGTATGTGTATATATATAATGCTGGGTGTTATTTCAAATGTCCTTTCTCCCCTATCCACAATGACAAAGGACATATTCTGAAAAATTATGGTATGTATTTAATATCCAACGAACTTCTGACCCAACTGAACCAAGAACCTAACTCCTGAAAGCTTTGCATTTCAAACCCAAGTGCCAAGAGAGCTTCCCTCACTTTCTCTCCATTCTTATACCCGCAAACATTCACATCTCACCTTAAAGCAGCACCACAGAAGCTACTGCTCTGTTATTTGTTCTTGCTTTGCAGAACTTCTGGAGGCAGAGTAAAAACCAGCCATAACTTTGCAATAGGCTGGATAACCTTCCTCAAAGATATGCCATTTTTTTGGGTCAATAGAAAACCATTTTTTTTTTGCAACATACCATTTCAACTTCTATAGTCTATATATCCAAACTAGATTTAAAATGTCTCAATAGTTTTTGGTAAGGAGAACAAAGTGATTATTTGGTTTGTTCTAAAAAGTCATATAAAATAGAGGCTTAGTATCCTCATTTAGAATAAAGTACCCTCTTTTAGAATAAAGTGAGCATTAATTATAATAATAATAAAAAGAAATGCATATGGGTTTAAAATGACTGGCATTCTTAGCACAGATAATGTAACTAGAGTTATAAAGTCAAGTCTGCTTTCTAGAATTATGCATTCTGCTAGAAAAAAACAAGAAGCCCAAGATAATGATTAGTGCTGCTTCAGGCACACTCTGAAAGCTTAGCTCTTGCGACCCACTGAAGACTAAGTTAATTGGTTGGTCAGGTGCATTCTCTAGGGAAAAAGAAAATACAGTGTGATTACTGATAACAGGGAAAACCCTGTTCATCCTTCCAGCCTCAGCTCTGGCATCGCAGGGTTTACTATCCATCCTACATGCAAGTGTAGGAAAGAGAAGGAGAAAAAGACACATTGTGTTCAGCCTATTTCTTGGAATCATTCATTGAATTTTAGAGTTGGGAAAGGGTCTTAGAAATAATCATCTATTCTAACTTCCAAATTTTACATATGAAAACAAAAAAGCCACTTAGAATTCACTAGAAAAGAAACCAGATAGCCTTTTATAGCATTTTCAACAGAGAAAGAAAAACTTCAAATAATAATAAACAAATAAGGTAAAAATATTCAAGAACTAGAGTAGGTGAATACCTACAGTTCACCTGCAACATGATCCATCAATTGGGAAACTAAGTGAATTGCCAAAGGTGCTATAAATAATTAACATTTTCAACATGCAATTCAGAAAAACACAAGAAAAAAGGAGTGGCTGCATAAACCTTGGGGGAAACAACAAAAATTGTTATGTCAAATTAGCTTTATTATGAGATTTATTACATTCAATTTGGAAATGCATATTATTTTCAGGTACATTTTGATTTAGCTTTGTTATTAATGTAGACTTCCCTCACAAAACTCACACGGAAAGAATTTCCAGTTAGTTACAGCAAATTGTAAATGTTAGCTGCTCAAAAAACCCAAGAGAAATGGGGCCAGAGAAACAGGGTCTGTGACTTTACTCAAGGGTGTGGTCACTTAAAAGTAAGAAAACGAGACTTTGAGTGGAGTAAAGGAGGACTGGTACCCCTTTTAAGAAAAAGACATTGCAATACTGAGGACTTGAAAATATCTGAATTTTTGGCATCTTTTATTTCCCAGAATATTTGGAAGAAGGTAAATACACTCTCCGGGGGAAATGCATTCTCTTTTTTACTGCTGAACCTCTGGTTATTTTACCCCTCACGGCACGCTTGCACGTCGCTCACAAACAGTGATGACTACTGGGAAGTACACCAAGGACCTGGAGTACCTGAAGGAGTGCAGACCAGGCCCGTGATGGGACTCCTGCTAAATCCACCCGTCGAAAACTCGGTCCTTTCCGGGCCCCTCTCCCCAGAGCTGCAGCCCGTCAGTTCAGTCTGAAGGTCCTGACCCGGGTTAGAAAGCGCGCAGCGACCGCTCCGCTGTGAGATGTCTGTTAGCCAGACGGAAGGCCGTGGTCTGGGGAGGCAGGCTTCGCCAGTACAAAACCGAAGGCTGACGGAACGATCCTTAAACCAGCAGGTAAAGGGGTTCTCACCTCTTTACATATGTAAATTTTTAATCACAAAAGAGTTTCAAGATTCTTGCCTCATTTAAGTAAAATAAAATCTAAGAGAAATCACAAGAGGATCGCCCAGGTTTCTGAAAACCTGCACCCATCTAAGTGGCTCCTAATCACGGAGAGAACTATACTTCACTACTCAACCACAGTTTTGAAACAAAAATAAAGACATCTGTGTGAAGCAGAAAACCCAGTACAGCATACACTCTTCCCTCCAATTTTCGGACTCACAATAATGTACCTAGATTTACCTTTACATGATAGACGGATGGACTTCAGCAAGTTATTTAGATACTCTAAGCAATTGCTTGAAAATAAATGACTTTTCAAAACTAAACAAGGTATTTTTGAATTAGAACAGCAATATTTCAAATTCATACAGTTATTTGGCAACTTTTTCCAACGCACAGCGTGGTTCTCAGACGTTATTACTGCGCCTTGCCTCTCGGGTCAAAGGTTTCACCCATCGAATTGGAACTATCGCTTGCTACTGAAAAACTGACCGTCTAATTAGTCTTCCCACGGAGAAAGAATATTTAACTGTTACAGCCTTTGGGGTTCAAGAAGCATTTTTAAAAAATAAGCTCAACTCTACTGACTTGACTTGAATAATTTCTGTCACTTATTCTATGTTACTGTCTTTTGCCCGCAGGGACTGGACCGAGGGCTCGGCGCCTCGGCCCCACCGGGCGGACGCTCGGTCCAAGCCCCCGCATCCCCTCGGGCTCCGACACCTGGCTGGGGCCGCCCCCACCCTGACAGAGGGGTGACCTCCTGGCCCCGACGGCTCGCCCGCCAGTTTCCCTAACACCCGGCAACGGGGTGGATCTCACCGGTCACTCAAACCGCATCTTTTGGTCCAAATTTTCCGCTTTTTTGTTCTCTCGGAATTGAAAGGCTAGTCTTGCAATTCCGAAACTTAACGGTGTTTGGGTTCCGGACTGCCCTCGTCGGTCAGGTTCGCTCAAGTAGCCGACCCGAGCTGACTTGGGCTGGACTGGTGGAGGTGGTCCCACCGGTCCGGGAGGCTGCGAGCAGCGCGCTCCGGCTCCGCGGTCGGCGACCGGCGGGGGGAGTGGACGCTAGTACAACGTCCCGTGGGCAGTCGGGCTCGGGGGCCCCAAGCGGGTTAAAGGGTATCAACTCTTGCCATCTCTGGGGGTCTGTCTGCTGCCGGCAAGCACACGACCGCCTCCAGAAGGGCTCTCCTCCTTCCCTCTCGAGGCACGACGTTGTGGCCAGTGCCCAACATCGCCACCGTCGGGCTACAGCCCAGCCCCCGCGCGGCCTCGCGGGCGCTCTGGGAGCCGCGGCGCGGGGCTCCAGAGGGTCCTGCGTACTGGCTGCCCGGGAGGTTTGGGTGCACGGCGCTCCCGGAGCCCGGAACGAGGCAGAGAGGGTGAGCGACTCCAGAGGCCAGCGAGCAGCTCCAGTGCCCTCCAGGGTGGCGATGCCCTCGGGCCCCGCCAGGTGCTCTCCGAGGCGAGCCTTGCCCGCCCCGCGGAGGAGAAAGGCGCCACGACCCCAGGCGTGCACAGCGAGACTCGGGTCCCACGTTCCCACCGAGGCTCGCCTCCCGCGCGTGCCCCCGGGCACCCAAGGTGTGCCCCCTGCCTGCCTATCGCGGCACCGGCCGCGCCTCACCTGCGAGAAGCAGACCGGCGAGCAGCGCGCACAGCAGGACTCTGGTGTCCCGGCAGTTGACCATGGTGAGCGCGACGCGGCCTGCTTGCCTGGTGCCCGCGCTCCTGGCGGGCGACCGACCCAGCCGCCCGAGCTTGTCTTCACCCACTCCGCCGCCGACCCGGCACTCCGGCTCCGCGTCTCGAGCGCCCCTCTCCGCGGCTCCAGCCAGGCAGGCAGCCACTTGACGGGTAATCCTCGCAGCCCAGCGTCCTTGGCCGCTGCGCTTCAGTCCCGGAGCCGGCTCTTGGCCGCCGCCGCCGCTGCCGCCGGAGAAGAGTCGCGAGAAGTGTCTGCCCGGCGCGCTCCAAGCCTCTAGCGGACCTCGATGAAGAGGAGCCGAGGGCGGGGGCCATTTATAACCTTTCCCCAGCCCACTTCCTACCCCGGCACCTCCTTCCAGTGACGTCAAGGGGTCCCCCACCCCTTATCCGCCTCCCCACCTACCCTCTTCCTCCGGGACCTGATTCCCTACCGCTGCGGAGAGGGGCGGGGGCCGCCAGGCGTGGGGGAGCAGGGCCGAGCGCGCGCGCGTGGGGAGGCGCTGACAGCTTGGCCCCGGAGCACCGCCGGGGCAGGTTCTGGGTCCTCGTTCCCGACCCTCTAGTCCGCGTGCCATACTGTCTTCAGAGCTCTGGGAACCTTGGCAGGCTCCTTCCGTCCGGCTTACTCAGCCCTGGGGGCCGCCAGAAGCTGGTAAGGGCACAGGAATGGAGCTCCACCGCCCGCCCCCGGGGCGGAAAGTCCGATCCACGGGAAGCTGGCCGCCGTGTCCTTGGCACCGAAGAGTGAGGCGCAGTCTGGCTCCCTCCCCTTCCTTGCTCTTCCCTCCGCGTCCAGCCGCACCCTCACCCCCGAGCCCCCTGACTGTCCCCAGACGTCGGAAGGCGCCGGAAACCTTCGGCACCTCACGCTGGACCGGGAGAACCCGAGAGCACCCGACGCTTGCCTGGCACCTTCGGGAAGACAGTGGACCCGCTCCGGTCCCTAGAGAGTGCAGTGCGTCCGCGTCTTTTTCGGCCTCAGATGCACCCGCCCAAGTAACGTCCTAAGCCGCTTCCTAGAAGCAAAATAAGAAATAGCATCCGATACCTTTTTCAAAGCCGAGGCGTGAAGCTGCTCCTGCAACTTGTAAGGGCCGGGCACTTGAACTTTATTTCCTAAATGCTAGGAAAAGAAAGGAAAAAAAAAAATCCTTCTGTTGGCAGCTAGCTACTCAAGACGAGTGAGTGACTCTGCTGCGCTCCGAACGAAACCCGGTGACATGAACTTGAGGCACCACCAGGTCGTTTGCTGAGGCACTACCTCCAAGTTGTTCCTCAATTTCGTCCCCATCGCATCCTGGGCTGAGAGCGTCCCAGGCTGCACGGAGCAGTCCGGCCCTGCCCCTGCCAGGACCGCCGCTTTGGAAAATGGTTCTTTCGGAACCTGCCAGATGGTCCTGATAAAAGGAACTGTGATTGCTCCTGAACCGGGTCAGCGACACCTCCTGAAGGACGGGACTGCCACCCTACCTGGGAAAGTTGGGCAACCCGAACTTGCCACGCCTCTGGGCGGTGGAACAAGCACAAGTCTCTGCCACCAGCCGACGACGCGGGAAACGCTCGTCCGAGCACCCGGCTCCCGGGCTGCTGAGCCACAGTCCCTCCTGGTTCAAAAGGAGGCAAGGCAGCGCGCAGCCATTGCTTGTCCGCTGGCTTCACCATCCTTTTCCATTTTTCCCAGTGGTCCTCACCACACTTCCCCAAGCCCGATTCCTCCCAAAACCACAAGCTCATTCAGGGTACAGTTGGTAAACACAGGTCACTGGGCTGGAAGCTGACAGCGGATCCTTCTTGCAACTGGTCCCCCAGGCCAGGTCACAGTCTGGAACACACCCGGAGAGCCGAATTTTAGAGCTATTTGTCACTTTCTACTTTCTCCCAAAGGCAGGCCGTCAGCATTGCCCTTCTGCCTCTTCACCGGGACCAGGCGTTGTGTTAGAGCCGAAAACACTGATGGGAAGGTCTCGTTTCTGCCTTCTAAGCGGTTGAGAATCCGCAAAGAGGCCAGGACCACAGTGCAGAGATCACAGAGCTGAGCTGGCGTGGGCTCGCCGGGGGCACAGAGAAGAGGTGGTCTGTCCCGAGGCCTCAGGAAAGACACTGAGCTGACTCGGGGGAAAGTGGTCCCCAGTACGACCTACCAAAGTTTAATACAACTTTCAAATGCGATTTGATTTTTTTTTTTTTAAATACACAGGTAGACAACACTCCAAATAGCTGCTGTCAGAAATGAATCTGCATGGACTTTCTTTGTAACGCCAGAACAGCTGAAACAGCCTTCCTAATAAAAGATGTCGGTTGGTCAGCAATGCTAATATATTGCTTACTTATTTAAGGTTAAGAGTTATGTTGAATTTCACTTTGTTTACACCCAAATCATTCTGCATTGAACAGTCCTCCACAAATCCCCCAACTATTCTTTGGAAAAGTTGCAGGCTTTTAATGATAGCCAGCAATTTCTTTGCTCTTTCTTCTTTTGTTGGTCACATTAGCTTCCTCACAAAGTATTCAAGATGCTGCAAGTTGTCACAAGGCTTTGTTCATGATTTCATTTTAGCTTAGATGAATTTTAGCATTCAGATAAATGACTATCTAAGCTAAAATGATGAGAAATAAAGGTATGGCTCTCAGCTCTTCCCCCAAAGAGAGATAATATTTGAATAAGAATGGGCTACAGTACTCCCCAACTAAATCACTAAGGAAGAGGTTTTATAGATAATAGTAATGGAAAAGATCAATTTCAACATGCCTGGTGGGTATAAAAAGCTATTGAAGTGGACTATCTGCCTACTTCCTGCTCAAATACAAAAGAACATTTCATCTCCTGCAAAACCAGACACTCTCTCTTGTTATCAGGTATAAACATTCTCTTGAGGATTCTTTCTAGTCCCTATTCAGAGGCACACCAACAGCTTTAAAGTCCAAGACTGAAAAACAGTGTGAAAGCATCAGGATGGGAGACAAGAGGAAACCCAGGCCCTCATCTTCCTGCTGCCGACCAAGGGTGGAGCGGGCTCAGCTTGCAGTTGCTGGGGCTCAGTCTGGAATCTCATCCCCACATGGGCTAGGTAGCTCCAGACCAAAGAAAAAAAAATACATTCTGTGGCTACACACTACATAGCATAAATATGTATGGTTGGCCACAAGAACCAAATGATCTTATAAAGCCCTGCTTTGTTATGAAAAAACACCTCACAGCACATATCCACTTGACAGTTCAGGCTCCTTGGTCTAAGAAGAACACACTCACAAAACTTATGTTGCTACTTCTACTGATGGAGCTCCCTAGGGGCCACCTCCTTCCAGCTCCATAACCCCGCTCTGTTGATGACCACCTGCTCCTTACGTAGGTTAGTCCTGCTGTTACTTATCTCATCTTGATTTACGCAGGGCTTCAGCTTCCTTTTGAGTCTGTGTGTCCCAGCTCAGGACTGATAGTTAGCCCTGTATCTCCTTATAATCCCCAGGGGCTGTGACACGGTCATAATACTTCTGTTATGGCACCCTCAGCTCAAAAGGGACTTTCTCATTGGCGACTTTAGTCCCTGCGCTCTTAGGAGAACTTACTCTGGGTAACACACAGAGGCTTTTTCACAAGGGCTGTGATCTGGCTATGCTTGCACAGCCCTAGCTTGGACAATTCAAACTGCAGACCTTATACACGCTCTTAAAAAACTTATTATTTGACTTGTGACACTTATTGGACTTAACTTCTTATTTTACTTTGGGCTGATATGGGCTGATTTGGGCTGATTTGAAAATGCAAAACTATCAGCCCAAAGTAAATTATTGTCCTAGAAGGTCTTCCAGTTTATTTGAGATGGTCAGGTTAACATAAAACCTTGGGAAACAATTCTACTGCAATGAAAAGCAACAAGATACAGTTATGGATACTGGAATTATTAATTTCTAAATTTAGAAATGATTTGAGGATAGCAACAGATTAGTATCAGCAGAGAAGAGGGCATTCTGAAAAGAAGGCAAAAATAGTAAAACCAATAGGAGCAGGGAAGAGTGTGAGTTGGGGCCAGTAGAGGAGGCAGGTGACAGGGAACAGGAGGGTTAAATTCAAATAGACAAGGCTGGGGGCCCTTGATGACTTGCTAGATAAAGTTAGTGTGCTTAATCCTGCTAGTACTAGGAAGGAATAGTTTAACGTGGCTAGAGTAGTATATGGGGGATTAAAGAGGAGTGAGACTGAAAGTAAAATAATAAATCATTAACTAAATCTATGAAGAAACAAACTATTAGGAGGAGAGAGGATGGGACTGGAACAGTGACAGGAAGGAGGTCTGATTAGCAGTTCAAAAAAGGGATGGAGAGAGAAATTCCCTTTGAGGTCCAGTGAGGGAGAGGGAGGAGCCGAACAGAAACCAAGTTTCCAAGGAGCATTCTGAGCTGCTGAGCACTGCCAGGATGGGGATGTGAGGAGACTCTGGGAGGGGAGGAAGGCAGAGAGCACTAGGTTTCAGCCAGGTTGAGGTGAGTGGGCAACTGAAAGCAACCTACTTTATTTTCCCGCTTGGGACAATGCAGGGTTTAAAGTGATAGTCTGGCTCCAGTACAAACATTTTAAGGAAGTATAAATTCAGCATCAGATTGTGGTATCCTAATGTTGGACAGAAATCACACACACACACATACACACATATGGTGTGTGTATGTGTGTGTATATATACACACACACACACACACATATATGGTGTCTGAGTTCTGTATAATGGCTTGGCTATTACTAGGAAGCTTATTAAAAGTCATGAATTTAATTTCCACATCTGAGTGAGTAGGGGTGCCCAGCCGAGTTCTCCTTCTTCAGCCTTCCTTCTTCAGAATTTCCCCTGACTGCAGACACAGCCCCAGGGCAGGTCTCCTGGCAGTTTCAGTGGAAGACCATCCCTTTCCTTCCTGCACCTCTTCCAGGCTCCTCCCAGATGTACTTTTCATGTGTATCAGCAGCAGCAGAAGTTGGAGAAGGCCAGCCACTGTCTGTCTCCAACTGCATGTCCGTCTGAGTCAGAATATAGATGTGTGGGCCTGGAGCTTTCTAAGTCACCATCAATGCAAGATCTGGCATTTGTAAGAAAGTTAGCTCCCCAGCTCACGTAACTTTACCATGGGTGGCAGAATTGAGTATTAGTGGCCTCAGGTTTATTCTGTTGAAAAATAGTGCATAAAATCAAGTTCTAGCTAAACTGAGAGCATTGCTTCCAATTGTGACTTGAAAGGCAAAACATCATAAGCTGCTTTCTCCTCATTTTTAGACTGCTAAATCATTTTGTTTCTATAATTTTATAATAAAACTTTCATCAGAGCACTTGTATAAAAAATCAGAATCACCGTTTCTGATTTTTGGAGTACAACTGTTAATCCACATTAAGGAAAACAAGTTAAATGTCAAGCTATGACAAACAATTTTATTTCTGAAGCACCAAGTCAAACATTACTGTGGTTCCTCTTGCTGAAATTTAAAACCCAGCCAAATAATAGTTGATTATTTAAGTAAATTTTTTTCTTCACATCCTGAAGGAATCACAGGTAAATTGACAAAATGCTGAGATTTGCTTCAAAAGTGGACAAAAGGAGTAAAGTTGAAACAAGATATGTTGTATGTTATAGTGGTGAAGCTGGGTCATGGGCACGTTTTATATATATATATGTGTGTGTGTGTGTGTATTCTTATGTATATGTTTAAAATGTTTTCTTGCTAAAACATGCTTTTCTTTCCTAGTCTGAAATTGAAAATGCAAAACTATCAGCCCAAAGTAAATTCTAGGATCTGAGCCTAGAAAAAAATATATCTAGAGAGAAAGGCGGGTGGGGAGGGTCAATGATTATACCTGGTGACCACAGCTTTGGCTCTGGATGATGGTCGTGAGGACACGTGTCCTTCCCACCAGTTTTCAGCAAATCCACAGTGGGTTGATGAAGAAGTATGAATAGGTATTAAAGCAACTGCGCAGAGAAGCAATTTATGGTTTGAAAATTCCACTTCATTTGACAAGCATGCTGTGTCAAGATGTAACACAGATGAGTAGAGACAAGATCAAGAAGAAAAAAGAAGAAAGAAAATAGGAAAGTTCTTTATAAGGAGAATCAAGAAAAATATTATCTCTGTGGAGAGGGGGAAGTACACAGCTTTGAAAGTTGTTTTTTCTCTCCATCATAAATATTTAAAAATTGTGGGTGGTGATCATTATGTAAAGAATATAAAACAGGTAAAAGGATAGAAACCCATGCTTAATTATCTAATGATATTATTTTAAAAGGACTTTAAAAATTATGTTTGTTAAGAAAAAAAAAAACACACCAAGATTTGTTGGCAAGCATCCTAGGCAATTTTAAGAACAGGAAGAGGATATTGCAAGACAATTGGCCATTTTTTCCTACAACTTATGAAGAAGAAAAGTTCCAATGGTTGGAAAAAGAAAGATTCCAGAAGACTGGTGAACATAAAACATAAAATCATAAAATATGAGTTACAGATGAATCTCATAGAAAGTCTAGTGTAGCCACCAGATCTTACTGTAAGGAAACGGCAGAGAGGTGATGGGCTTTACCCATAGTGAATCTGAATCCAAATGGCCTCTTGGGTGTACAGCTTGGACTCTGCTGGGTAGCCCCTCAGACCTTCAGCTCTCTTACTACTAAGCCTATTGGTGGAGAAGGAGAGAACTTTTTCCTAAAGACCCATTGTTTCAACCACTGAATCAGTGGGGGACCATTTGATAAGTCTGTAGAAGGAAGGAAGGATTTGCATGCAAGTCAGCTCAGATCTCATTCAGGTCAAGATCACTGCTTTTGGGTAGAGAGTCATGTGCACCCCCAAAACAACATAAAATGAACCAAAGAACAAAAGCTGTGCAGGGTCAGCCTGCCAGGGGTTCTCAGCGTCTTGCCAGTAATCAATAAATTTAGTTTAAAAAAATTTTTAAGTGGTGATGGAGGAGAAAAAAGTAGGAACCTATGATTTCAGTGTCTGGAAAGAGCAGCAATTATAATAAAAAACCATAGGATTTCAGTTTAGAAAAGCCCCACTGACTCATCCCTTATAAATGAAGAAAATGAAGTTCTCAAATATTAAGTGGTGCATTCAACCAGGGCCACATAATTAGGTTAGTGCCTATTCAGCTGACCTTACAAAACTAAATCTGCCTTTACGTGGTGCAAGTTAACTTAACCTCTCTGAGCTTCAGTTTATTGCTCTTTAAAAAGGGGATAATCACAGTATAATATATACCTTCCTGGGAGGATTGTATGTGGCAATCAGCAAAGTGAGTGACACATGGTAAGTACTCAATAAATGTTAACTATTATTATGACCACCATCTTCACTGTTGACCTTATTGTTTTAATCGTAACATGTAATTCAGGGTCCTCCCCAAAGAACTCCATGATGATCTTGAGCTCTACCATCTCTACCTACCCGAGAACCCCCGTTTAAAGGATTCAACTCCTTGAAGAAAGAGGCTCTGGACTCCTTGGCAGCTTTACTCCTGAATTATGAATTCTTAAGATAATCTGGGGTAATGGCCATTATCATGGTGGAGAACTACTTTGAATCTTTGAGGTCAAGATCTAAGAAAATAAAAATTGCACGGTAGTATTTTTGGCTATAATTGTTTTAATAAAATATTTTCTAACTACATGAATCTAGAGAACATAGGTGGTGTTTTTCAATGCAGGCTCTTTTGCATGTTACATGGAATTATTTTTGTAAGATACTTATCATTCTTAAATGGCAAGAATGTGTTTTATTAGAAATGTTCCATTGTGCTTTAATAATTAAAGAAATAAAGTCGTGCCATTGCAGTGCTCTTGAGCTAATGTTTCGGGACACTCAGAGTGAAGTGGGTGTGTGTGTCCAGCCATCAGAGGGCAGAAGAAAGCAATCAGATCAAGTTTTAGAGGCAAAGCACAAAGACAGGAGCTTGATATGAAGAGACTCCTTTGCTGGTTTAAAAGCTCAAGTCAAGGAATATGTATAAAGGATCCATGAACAAAGACAATGGGTGTGGGCGGAGGATCGAATGTGGGAGAGGGGAGTGGGCAGGGCAGGGAAGAACAGCAACGGGGGAAAAATGGGGACAAATGTAATTGAACAACAATAAATATTTTTTTAAAAAGTCAACCTTTACTAAGTGAAAGAAGTCAATCTGAACAGGCTATACTACCCTGTATTGTTCCAACAATATGACATTCTGGAAAAGGTGGAGACAGTAGAAAGTCGGTGGTTATTAGGATTGTATAGAAGAGGGAGAAATGAATAGCAGAGCACAGAGAGTTTTTAGGGCAGTGAAAATACTCTGTGTGACACTATAATGGTAGATACATGTCACTCTATATGTGCCCAAACCATAGAATGTACAACACCAATAATAAACCCCAAGGTAAACTATGGACTTTGGGTGATTAAGATGTGTTGGTGTAGGTTCATTGAGTAACGAATGTGCCACTGTCATAAGGGATGCTGATAGTAGGAGGGCTGTGTGTGTGCTTGTGTTGGGGGAGGGTGCCAGGGGGTGACTAGGAACACTTTAATTTCTGCTCAATTTTGCTTTGAATATAAAACTGATCTAAAATATAAAGTCTATTTAAAAATTTTTAAACATATTAAAGAAGAGTGAAACTTCAGCTTCTTGACTGACTAATGTGTACATATTGCAAGCTTCCCTCTTCACTATTTTTAGCATTCACAGAAATGTGAAGCCTAATTTTGTTTAATATTTCCCAGTGTTTGCTAAAGAGGAACAACTAAATATTACTACTGTGAAACGAAGTTACAAAATGTCACTACGTGTTAAAATAGAAAAACTAGAGGGCATATGTGCTAAATCACAGAAATGAAAAGAGGAAAACATTAACTTAAAAGAAGTGAGTAATTTGGCAATTAAAGGAAAACAACTGCTCCATAGACACAGTTTCTCTATTTCTGGACCACACTTACTGTAATTTTGAAGTAATCCTGATTCATAATCTTTTTCATACAAACTCCATTGTGTTAGCAACAGTTAGTCATTTCATTAGTCTTGAGAATTTTCTCTACTGAGCCTCCTTTATTTCCTAAGCTCCTTTCTTAAGTTTGCGTTCATGTTTTCATCAATAAAGTTAGGAAAAGGTAAAAGGATACTTAGTTCCTCAGACACAGAGTAGGCCTCAGTTTCCCCAAAATAGCTCTGCAGGGTTCTTCGAACCAACTGGAGATCCAAACAACTTGGTCAGCTTAAAAAAAGTGACTGAGAATTGAGTGGTAGGGATTTAGATCCCCAGGGGATCCAAGAGAAGCTGAACTTCTGATTTCAGAAGGGGTGGCCTTTCTTGCCCACCAGGAAATGAGGACACTTTGGATCTCACTTCTGATCTGACCAGCAAGTGGTCTAACTGCTCCGTGTTTTGGTTTCCTCATTTGTGAAACAGGGAGAAAACCAGTGCATACCTCACAGGGCTGTGTAAGGGAAAAGGCATGTAGGTGCTTCGAACCACACATTCGGCCCACTCTAAGTACTCAGTACGGCTTCCCCATCAGAAGGACTCATTTGTCAATTTCTTCATGATTTAAGTTTTCAAGAGATTGATTCTTGTTGGCTCAGTCAAACCTATGGAGTGTTTTGCCTTGGTGGGGGGTGGTGACAGGTATGTGTTCAGATGTGTGCCTGTGTGTGAGCACGTGCATATGTGAATGTACACACACCAGTGGAGAGGTGTGCCAGCATATCTGATGCCCCAACATGAACTCTATGGCAAAGGGCCTACCTAAGAAAGGTAGCCACGTGTAAAATCTCGTTAGAAAGAAGATAGCTGTGGTGCTTCTGTTGGTGGCCACCAAGCCACTTTTTCTCCTTCATTCAGGCCTGTGGGAGGGAAACAGAGGGCAAGTGAGGCAGGGGAGTCATTTTTATTTTTATTTTTAAAAAAGCTCCATTTACATTGGTGAAGGAAAGCCTTCCTGTTAGTATGTACCGGAGTTAATACAGGAAAGAGGCTTGTGGGAGTGGTGGACATAGGGCCAAGAGGTTTGAGATGAGTTAACTAGGCATTGTCAACTCAAACACCTACATTGGGCCAGGGACTGAACAGAGGTGAAGATGGGTGATGAAGTCACTGAATTTTATTTATTACCATCTTGTATCCATACATGTTACTTCATTAAGTCATGCTTTAAGTAATAAAGTAAGTTTAAATTTACTTACTTATCCTAAACTACTTAGAACAAGGTAGAGCCATTTAGAAATTAAATCTTAAGATATTATAAACCATTGTCTATAGGAGGTCAACATATTGTTCTTTAATATTCATGTTTAGGATTTTTAAAGAATGTTTCCTATACCAATAGTCCCTATAACAAAGGCTTCTTCTTTTATATGTGTAATTTATTAAAGCCATGCTATACTCTTGCACTTAGTGATTCTTCCTTGTGGGAGAATCCAGCCATTTGAAAATCTGAGGCACCACTGCTCACTTGTTAGCAATTTGTTTCAGCTGTGAGCAGAAATACCCAAAAGAAAATAAACAGACTTGGAATCTAGCTAGCCTTGCAAACCAAAACCTACAAGGTGACTGAAAACCTCACTGGGCATTTCAAGACTTGCTGTGAGTCACACGTTTCTTTCTTTCAAGTGCCACAACTATGACTCTCTATTGATTAAAAAAAAAAATTAAGCCCTGGCTGGTGTAGCTCAGTGGATTGAGCGCGGGCTGGGAACCAGAGGGTCCCGGTTCAATTCCCAGTCAGGGCACATGCCTGGGTTGCGGACCAGGTCCCCGTGAGGGCCATGTGAGAGGCAACCATACATTGCTGTTTCTCTCCTTCTCTCCCTCCCCCCTCTCTAAAAATAAATAAAAATAAAATCTTAAAAAAAAAATTAAACCTGCCTCTTCAGAAAATGAGCAGTCATTGGGCCGAGTGGGGAGGGGAATGGTCAGGCGATAAGCTGAAGCAAAAGAAGAGTAAGGCACTAGAAAGGAGAAGAACAGAGGCTGGGAGAGATGACCTTGCAGAGGATGTTCATGCCCACAGATTATCATAATCTTTAGTCCAAGTCCAAGAAGTTAATCAGCAATGAGGAAAGAAGTCTAAGATGAAGCAAAATGATACCAGAAAATACAGACAGAGCTCGACAGTAAGAAATTAGGGTGGACATGTTTCCTAGGAAGGTAGTAGGCAAGGGATGTCTGATAGGGCTCCCAGCTAGGACGCAGACTCAGGACCAGAGTTCTGGAAAAGGGACCTGGCTGCAGTCCTAGAAGGAGAAGATTACAGACAGAAAACAATGGTAGGAACTTAGGAGGGAGGGAAAGATCAGATCAGAAGCCTAGGAACAGAGCAGGAAATGGAGGGCAAAGGGTGGGATGCCTGATGTAGAAAGAGAGGGCTTGTTGTTAAGTCTCTGAACTCATTTCTTTCCTGTAGACGTCTACCTGATGGAGCCAAGGAACAGCCAGACTGATATGTATCAGCAATCCATGCAGAAAATAAAAGATTTATCTGTAGTAACCTACAAAAATGAAGCCAACATGGATATAGTCCATGAAAGGCAGGCTGAAATGTGACTATTCTGCATCTGCTGGCTCTGACATAATCCTAGCTGAAGGCTATCCAAGAAGCTATACAACTCAATAAGCCCTTGACTTGTTCAGCTTAAATTTGGACTAATCATTTCGAGAGAAGATTGTGGGGAACAATCTGCCTGTCTGCTAGCAGCAGTAAAGTGAGGTGCACACAAACAGCCTTAAGAATCTGGAGCTATGACTATAGACAACAATTTTTATGGAAGAGGACAGAGCATTAAAACCTTCCATCATTTTTCCCTAGCTCTGAGCATTTTTAGGAAAAGTTTTCTTTTTCTTCTAGTTCATAGAGTATAGAGCATGTTCAGAAAGGTTTTTCAAAAGAGTTAATGATGGGGACAGTTCAATCTTGAGTATTTTCTCCATTAATAGGCTTGGGGTACCAATCTGCACATGCCCATTGTCATTCTTCTGAAATTAAGGTTTGCAAAATCATCCTGAGCAGCAGGACTTCAAATATAAAATCTTTCTAGTAGAAGATCCTCCAAGGATCCCTCAAAGCATATCCATAATGCCATTGGAAAACTGCCACTGGAGGGCATTACATTTAATGTTCTAAGTAATGACTTCTGACCCCTGCATTCATTTCACATAGGTCACCTATTATCATCATCAGATATTTATTCACCTATTTCTAGGTGTAGGAAACAGTGAGATGTTTGCAGATTCAAGATAATCCTGAAAGGGGCTCACACATATATAAACAAATAAAACAACTACAGTAGGTTCAAATCAGAGTTGCACATTCTAGAAAAATCCATGGCAAGAAATTCTCTCAGTAAGTATTTTGTAAAAGCGACAAAGACCATCCTAAAAAGTAAACTCACAGTACCTTAGGGTTTTGCACTCTTTGCTGCTGTAAGTCTCACTTCATCTTTTTTTTTTAATCCTCACCTTCGGATATGTTTACTGATTTGAGAGAGAGAGGAAGGGCGGGGAGAGAAAGAGAAACATCTCTGTGAAAGAGAAACATCGATCTGTTGCCTTCCACATGCACCCTGACCAGGGATTGAACCTGTACCATGGAATGACACTCCACCAACTGAGCTACCCAGCCAGGGCAAGTCTCATCTTGGCAAACCATAGCAGTGAGCAAAGTTTTTCATTATTAAAAAAATATTTGTCGAGCAATAAGTATGTACTCAATTTATACCTCTTAGGGACTATGTCACTTCTTTCTTCTCAAATTTATTCCTACAGACCACAAGCTATAATTTGTTTTGTAAGATTATAAATAAAATAACATGTAAACAAAAAATAGAATACGATCGATCATTCATTCATTCAAGACCATTAAGCAGACTTGGCTCTTACCCTTGGCTCCACTCAACTCAGTTGGGCAGATGATAAAGACTGAAGTAACTGGGAGTAAAGCAATTAGGGGTTGATTTTCACATGACAAAGAGTCCCAAAGCTTTCCTTTCACCGTTTCCCTAGAGGACTTAAATATTTGAGTATTGTTTTACAGACCATTAACTCTTGCAGCTGGAGGAGAAGGAAGGGGTAGATGTGGTTGGTCAAGAAAATGCAGATTTCAACTGGAAGTGTTAGAAGCCAGTGCCAACAATAGATCAATAGTTCCAATAATTCTTATTTATATCCTACTCATAGAGGGTATAAAGTCCTCAAAGTGCTTTCTCAGCGTTCTCTATTTTGAGGTTAACATTAGTTAGGCATAATGATAAAATAAAAAATTGAGGGCGTAGAGGGATGAATCGATGAAACACAGAGGATTTTTAGGGCTCCTACTCTGTATGAGACTATAATGGTGGGCGTGTCAGTGGAGGCAAAATTGACACCAGGTGTTAGACCAGTGGAGTTCGGCTGGTAGAGTCACACTGGACCTCCACTCAGCAACCTCCATACTTGAGTTCTGGCTAAGAAAGAATTCAGAGCCAAGACTCAAAGTATAAGAGAAAATTTGTTTAGAAAGTCACAGAGGTAAATGAAGTGAGCTGTAGAAGAAATAGGTTCAGGAAAAAAGTTACAGAGGCAAAAGATGCGTCCTTGGAGCTTAGAAGAAAGAGAGAGGCAGGAAAATGTGCCTGTGGGAGTGAGTAGGGGTAGACGTGGGTGTGCTCCAGACAGAGAGTGGCACTAGGTCTTCTGTCTTGAGGATATTTATCTGGAGGACTCAGAGGAGGATTCCAATAAAATATTCATGAACTTTCCAGGTGCGTCCTTTCAGGGTCATGGTCTTCACTGATTGATCATCACTGCGGCAGGGGTCCATTAGTCAATGCAGTAGGTCCTGATGTCAGTCATAGCATCGCTTGTCTGGTTTTGCTGCTTTTCTGTGCCTGGAGCTGAAACACAACTGAAGCAGAGATGAATTTGATGCAGGCCAGAACCTCATTGTCCCGGGGGCTTAATGTTAAGGGCTATTGTCCAGCCCCATGTTGCTAAGGGGATCTAAACTGATGACCAGCCACATGCCAGGAGAGGAAAGGGGAGGGGAAGGTCTGAACTGCATAATCAGGGGTATGAAAAGTCAGGGGTTCTAAATCCCATGACCAGCAATATGCGAGGGGAGTAAAGGTTTCCCTTGGGGTGAAGACATTGTTTTTTCAGTTTTGCCTGTTGCTGGGCACCTGGGACTCTCTGCCCCTGTGATCTTCTGTACCTACCCTATCATCCTTGCTCTGCTCATACCTGTCTAACTGCCTACCACATTACCCCCTCAAGAATCCTTGTCTCTGAATTCTTTAAGGGAAAACGGGATCAGGGTCTCTTCTGTAGCTGCTTCCTGCTGAAGAGTGATGTTTTCCTTCAGAGCCAAGAGATCCATGCTCTATGTTGGAGGGATGATGAGGGTTGGCATGGAAGGAGGCTATGATGGTGTCTAGGGGTAGTACCTGAGTTTGAGCAGGGCTTGTAACCTGGTGGAGGCAAGCTGTGTTACACATTTCAATATTATTGGGGTAAAAGCTAGGACAACAAGAAATATGACGAATGGTTCAATGGAAGGAAAAAAGTTTTAGTTCTCAATAATTCCAAGTGAAAGGATGTGAGAAAAATGAAACATTACTTTAGAGGGTTGAAGCCAAATATTTAAGAAAACTAGAAAAATTCAGGATCTGGTTCAGTTTATAGGCAAAGAATAAAACTTAAGACAACTGAACTAGAGTTTAATATGCACAACTGTGTATTATAGAGTCTATTGAAATACCCATCTTCCCTAAAAATCACCCTCATTTTTAACAAAGAGCCAAATTAAGACAAACCTATTTACTGCATTAAGTCCAGTTTCAATTTGGCCTGATTATTTGCATAAACACAAGAATAGCAATTGATCATACAGGCTTTCTTAAATCTGCTATGCTGAAATCTCATAAGGAATCTCCAGACCGAGGTTTAATTAGCTTCTTAGGACAAAGAAGCCAAGCCACCCGGTTGCCACTTGGCTTTGTCTGCAACAGCTATAGGTTTGGGTGAATTGCTCAAGTTCTCAAGGCCCCCAAAATGTCTTGAGGTTCTTCTTGCTGTCTCCCAGGAAAACAACCTTTGTTCCTTATCTGGAAAAACTTCCATGAACCATGTGAATAAGCAAAGAACCAGGCCATTTCTCCAAGGGGCTTTTATCATCTTTCAAAGTCAATCTTTATTCCTTAAAGCTTTCTGGTGACATCCATACTCCAGGCATGTTTCTCTCAAACATGACATTGCAGTCAAAGTCCTGACTAATAAAACTGTAATTGGAAGTTGGTTTTATGTATTCTATTATAAAGAAAACAGATTCTTATTGTTTCATGCATGCAAATACATTGCCATGAAAATGATAATACTGATTTAGATTTTCCAAATTCTGGAAGGATCAGATAGATAGTGAGAAAAATATATATAATTTACCAAATTGCTTTATAAAATAAGTCTCAAGTCTCCTTATATCTGGAAAGAGGAAAATACTCATTTTTTTTAACAGAGTGGAAAAGAACAAAACTCCAACTTTGTATTAGCTTATGTTTGATCTTTAAATTCACTTACTTAATTAAATTTATTATTCAGTTTAACCATGTTATTTTCTCTTAAGATTTCTTTTCACAAGACTTCTACAACTTCCCTAGTCCCTTTTAGTTTACCTCTTCCCAACTCATTCAGCAACAACCAACTTTAGAACAACTCACTTTCTTCCTGTTCCTTCAGAAAGTATTTCCACGCCTTATACCTTCTATTGCCAAAACTTCCACGCCTTATACCTTCTATTGCCAAAACAATACAATTTATTTCCAACTTAATTAGAATTCTTTATCTGGTTTTAAAAGTATATATAATCTTTGTATAAAGTTTGGAAAATAAAGTACATAAAAATTAAAATCACCTATACACCCACTCCAATAAATAGTTCTTATTATTTTGGTGTAATTTCTCCCAGCCTGTTTCTTATACACATAGTAGAAATTACTATATATAAAATTTTGTGTCCTTTTTTTCACTTACTATTGTATCATATGTCAATCATACACCTTGACCAAGTGGGATTCATCCCAGGGATGCAAGGAATGGTACAATATTCGCAAATCGATAAACGTAATACATCACATAAACAAAAGCAAAGACAAAAATCACATGATCATATCAATAGATGCAGAAAAAGCATTAGATAAGGTACAGCATCCATTTATGATAAAAAACACTTAGCAAAGTGGGAATAGAAGGAGCATTCCTCAACATAATAAAGGCCATATATGAGAAACCTACAGCCAACATTATACTCAATGGACAAAAACTAAAATCTTTCCCTCTAAGATCAGGAACAAGACAAGGTTGTCCACTATCACCACTTCTATTCAACATAGTACTGGAAGTTTTAGCCACAGCAATCAGACAAGAAGAGGAAATAAAAGGCATCCAAACTGGAAAGGAGGAATCAAAACTGTCATTGTTCGTGGATGACATCATAGTGTACTTAGAAAATCCTATAGACTTTGCCAAAAAACTGCTCGACCTAATAATTGAATTTGGCAAAGCAGCGGGATACAAAGTCAACATCCAGAAGTCAAAGGCACTTTTGTATACCAATAGTGAAACAGCAGAAACAGAAATCAGGGAAAAAATCCCATTTGATATAGCAACCAAAAAACAAAACAAACAAACAAACAAAAAAAAACCCTGGGAATAAACCTAACCAAGGAGGTAAAAGACCTATACTCAAAAAACTACACAACACTGAAGAAGGAAATCATGGAAGACACAAACAAATGGAAACATATACCATGTTCATGGATTGGAAGAATCAACATTATCAAAATGTCCATACTCCCCAAAGCAATTTACAGATTCAATGCAATCCCTATCAAAGTACCAATGGTATATTTCATGGATATAGAACAAACACTTCAAAAATTTATATGGAACCATAAATGACCCCAAATATCAGCTGCAATTTTGAGAAAGAACAGCAAAGCACGAGGGATCACAATTCCTGATATCAAACTGTATTACAAGGCCACTGTAATCAAAACAGCTTGGTACTGGCATAAAAACAGACAGATAGACCAATGGAACAGAATAGAGAGCCCAGAAATAAACCCAAGTCTCTACAGGCAATTAATCTTTGACAAAGGGAGCAGCAGCATAAAATGGAGTAAAAATAGCCTCTTCAATAAATGGTGTTGGGAAATCTGGACAGCTACATGCAAAAAAAATGAAACTCAAGCACCAACTTACACCATACACAAAAATAAATTCAAGGTTATAAAAGACTTAAATATAAGTCGTGACACCATGAAAGTCCTAGAGGAAAACTTTGGTAGGAAAATCTCAGACATCCCATGCAGCAACATCTTCAAGGATATGTCCCTTAGAACAAGGGACATAAAGGAAAGAATAAACAAATGGGACTTCATCAAAATAAAAAGCTTATGCACGGCTAAAGAAAACAGTATTAAAATAAAAAGAGAACCAACAGTATGGGAAAACATAATTGCCAATGATACCTCAGACAAGGGTTAGATCTCCAAAATATATAAAGAACTCATAGGACTCCACTCCAGGAAGACAAAAAACCCAATTATAAAATGGGCAGTATACTTGAACAGACACTTCTCCAAGGAGGACATACTGAGGGCCCAGAGACATATGAAAAGATGCTCAGCATCATTAGCCATCAGAGAGATGCAAATTAAAACCACAATGAGATACCACCTCACACCAGTCAGAATGGCCATCATCAACAAAGCAACAGATAAGTGTTGGAGAGGATGTGGAGAAAAGGGAAACCTACTGCACTGTTGGTGGGAATGCAGACTGGTGCAGCCACTGTGGAAAACAGTATGGAATTTCCTCAGAAAAATGAAAATGGAACTGCCTTTTGACCCAGCAATTTCACTACTGGGATTATACCCTAAGAATCCAGAAAAACCAATTCAAAAGAACCTATGCACTCCAATGTTCATAGCAGCACAATTCACAATAGCAAAGTGTTGGAAACAACCTAAGTGCCCATCTACAAATGAATGGATCAAGAAACTATGGTACATTTACACAATGGAATTCTATGCAGTAGAGAGGAAGAAGGAGCTTATATACCCTTCGCAACAGCATGGATGGAACTGGAGAGCATTATGCTAAGCTAAGTAAGCCAGGCAGTGAGGGACAAATACCATATGATCTCACCTTTAACCAGAACATAATCAACAAAAGCGAAAAGCAAACAAAACTTAACCAGAGACATTGAAATTAAGAACAATCTAACAATAGCCAGGGGGGAGGGGGGAGGGGACAATGGGGAGAAGGGTTTACAGGAACCACTATAGAAGACACATGGACAGAACCAATGGTGGGGAGGGGGGCAGGAAAGGGAGGTGGGATTGGAGGGGGAGGGGAGGGGAGGGGAGAGTATGCAGACAACTGTAATTGAACAACAATAAAGTAAAAAAATAATAAATAAAAACTGGAAACATATAAAAATATTGTATCTTATGTCATTAGTTATTAGATACCTCATAAATAGAATTTTAAATGTCTTGTTTTCTTTTTAAAAATATTTTATTGTTTATGCTATTACAGTTGTCCCAATTTTTCTCCCTTTGCCTCCCTCCACGCAGCCCACCCTTATTCCCATAGTCAGTCCCCACACCATTGTCCATGTCCATTGGTCATGCATACATGTTCTTTGACGAATCCCTTCACCTTCTTTCAACCAGTCTCCACCTCCTCCCTCCCCTAGGTGTGACACTTTGCTATAGACTGAAAGTATCCCCTCAAATTTATATGTTGAAATCATAACCACTGATGTGATTGAATATGGAGGAGGGGTGTTTGGGAGGTGATTAGGCCATGATAGTGTTGCCCTCATAAATGGGATTCGTGCCCTTTATAAAAGCAATCCCACAGAACTCCCCTAACTGTTTCTACCACGTGAAAATATAAGGAGAAATCTATGAGTTGGAAGAGTCTATGCCTGGCCATACTTGGCACCCTGATCTTGGGCTTTCAGCCTCTAGTACTATAAGAGACAAATTTCAATAGTTTATTAAAAAGTCTTAACTTTTAGAAACCTTAATTTTTTTTAGCAAGATATTAACATTTTGGGGGGAAGCTAGCTCCCTATTTATGTTTTTTTTAAATTACTTTATTGTTGTTCAATTACAGCTATCTACATCCTCTCCCCTCACCTCTCCCCACCCCCTCCAAACCTACCTCCCTCCCCTGCTTCCACCCTCCCACTTGGTTCTGTCCATGTGTCCTCTATAGTGGTTCCTGAAAACCCTTCTCCTCCCTCCCCTCTGGCTATTGTTAGATTGTTCTTAATTTCAATGTCTCTGGTTATGTTTTGCTTGCTTTCTGCTTTTGTTGATTATGTTCCGGTTAAAAGTGAGATCATATGGTATTTGTCCCTCACCACCTGGCTTATTTCACTTAGCATAATGCTCTCCAGTTCCATCCATGCTGTCACAAAGGGTGTAAGATCCTTCTTTCTCTCTGCTGCATAGACTTCCATTGTGTAAATGTACCATATTTTCTTGATCCACTCATTTGCTGATGGGCACTTAGGTTGTTTCCAGCACTTGGCTATTGTGAATTGTGCTGCTATGAACATTGGGGTGCATAGGTTCTTTTAAATTGGTTTTTCAGTGTTCTTAGGGTATAATCCCAGCAGTGGAATTGCTGGGTCAAAAAGGCAGTTCCATTTTTAGTTTTCTGAGGAAATTCCATACTGTTTTCCACAGTGGCTGCACTAGTCTGCATTCCCACCAACAGTGCACTAGGGTTCCCTTTTCTTCACATCCTCTCCAACACTTATCTGTTGCTTTGTTGATGATGGCCATTCTGACTGGTGTGAGGTGGTATCTCATTGTGGTTTTAATTTGCATCTCCCTGATGGCTAGTGATGCTGAGCATCTTTTCATATGTCTCCGGGCCCTCTGTATGTCCTCCTTGGAGAAGTGTCTGTTCAAGTATACTGCCCATTTTATAATTGGGTTTTTTGTCTTCCTGGAGTGGAGTCATATGAGTTCTTCATATATTTTGGAGATCAAACCCTTGTCTGAGGTATCATTGGTAAATATGTTTTCCCATATGGTTGTTTCTCTTTTTATTTTAATACTAGAAACCTCAATTTTTAGTGACAACTAAAAAGTAAGCAATTAGAATTCTTTAGATTAGCAAATACATATCATAACTTCTAGAAACATAGGCTTTCCAATTGCAAACATATTCATACCTCTAAGAGACATCCTTCTAATAAAGTATAAGACATTCATTAACAGCTTCAAATTTATTTTCTAGCTTTTCTGTGCTAAAAGCCAAAAGTAGGTGAACTTAAGACTTGTCTAGCAATCAATGTTTCAGTATTTCATGTTATTTTAAAATAACTAGATATTTAACTTTCTATCAAAACATTAATTTAGAAAGGAACAGCTGAAATAAGTTAAATTGATCTGCTCATATAGCTAAAGTTTTTTTTTTCTTTCAATGAGAACACCTTCCAGAAACTTGCATTTTAAAAGATGGTCTAGGTGAGAGTTCTTGAAGAAGACCAGGTATTTCCATCTCAAAGGTATTTCCAGGAATGAAATATAAGCTACCCTTAAAAGTACTTTGGTTTCATAAAGTCAGTTATTTATAAGACTTTTGAGATGAATAGTGAAGGTTTGGGGAAGCTAGAAGGAATTGGTGGGCTTTGAATTGTTTCTGAAGCCACATGTTTGGCTCTGTAAAGATCTTATTTGTAAAACAAGGACAGTTGTTTTTAATACCTCATTGGGTTGCCACTCAAACATTGGAAAAGGACTGACAAATTCATTCACCATTTGGAATGCTTTTTTCATCTGGGTATGTTTTTTCTTTCAGGTTCTGTAGCAATTACAGAGAGATCTAGTTTACAGACAGCGCATAGCTTAAGGTCATCCTTGAGAGCCATAAAGGCTTGGATATATGGAACCTCCATTATTTTCCTGGGGCTGGAAAAAAAAAAGGTCTAGCTGCAGGATAGTATTGAAATTAATGGTGCTATTAAGTGGTCAAACCTCTCCATTGCCCACTTTATATTGGGGCCAGACCATGCTGCAAACAAAGATTAGTCTTTTTTCTTGAGGGATTCAAGGTCAAATCTCTCCCAGTTGGAGAGTATGTACCCCCAAAGGGGTATCTTGAGGTACTGTGGGCTGGTTCCGCATCTATAGAGAGACAGAGAAGTACTGGGCTGAGAGTTAGAGGCATCCCTGCTAGCCTAGTCTCTGGGTTATTTTAGGCTGTCCTGTGGTCTGACAGCTACAGTTGAGCAGGCATCCTATCACCTGGGAACCTTTGGGGGTGTGGCGTGCATACCCTGTGACTATCACAGTGACTGGTAGACTTACTACCAGTCACTGTGATAGCCAGCCACGGGGAGAATGGACTTATTTCACTGAGGTAGGTAGACTCCATTCGGCAGGGATACCTGCCATTTGGGTGCCACCTGGAGTGTAGATTGCTACCCTGTGCTCTAAGGGCAGACTTAACCAATGGTCACAGTGATGGCTGGGCACTGCTTAGCTGGATTTACTTCACTCATACAGGTGGACTCTACTTTACATGAAGCCCATCCCAAGCAAGCTGTCCCTGCTTGCTGGCCTCCAGCCTTAGATAGACTTACTGGATCATCATGTCTGTTTGTAAAAGGTTTGCTTAATATCTCCATTACCTCAGAAGGAGAACTCTGGTCTCTGGTCATTGAGCTAGTGACCTGTTGCCCTGACTTTCATGTCCCAAGAGCCCTGGTCCTTTAGGAGGCCTAGGAGGGAGAGAGCAGCCACCCCTCAAAGGGAAGGGAAAAGTCCCTGTTAAGCCACCCCTGAGGCTGTCATGGAAGTTAATAATGAAGAAAAGATTGTTAGCAAATGTTTAGTCAGTCTCAAGATTAGTTTCCTCTGGTTCATTTAGTTTAAATACATTCTACCCTTCTGGGAAAAGGATAAGTGGACATCACTGATTTCAAGAAAATCTTGCTCTACCAGGTGGACTAAAGCAGATTAATTAGCAAAAATATGTATATTGTCCCATAACATTCCCTAGTTGGAAGGGAATGGGTTCTGATTTAGAAACAAACATTGGGCAACAATAAAAAAAAAAGAAAATAAAAGAAAAGAAAAAAAAAGAAAGACAAACATTGGTTGATTATATATCCCTATCATTTGTGCAGAAGCTTTACTCTGAGGGAGAAGGCAACCTAGTTGGGTGTGCTTAAGAACAGATAAAGTAGCCCCAGTATCTGTAAGAGCCTTAGTGGCTTCTCCTGTTACGATGATCTCAACAGCTCCTAGACTATTAGTAAAAAGAAAAGGAAACACCCTCTCACAGTCCTTGGAGCAACCCTATGCTTGTTTCTGCTTCTTTTCTCTTTCTAAATTCCATTTTGGTTTTCTACAACCCTACTTAAGATGACCTGGCTTTCTACAATAAAAACAGACTCCTCTACAGGAGTTTCCCAGCAGACCCTACTTAGTAATTTTGTTGTTTTGCTCTGAGAAACCAGTAGGTATATTAATTGGAATAGGTCAGAATAGCCTGGATCACCTATTCTAACAGTTAAATTCAATTTTTTTTGGTGAACCCACCGAGGTCCTGGAGAAAGTCAGGGAAATCTTTATGTAGATTCTTTAATTCTGTTCTAGTCCAAGGAATGTATACAATTGCTGTTTCCCCTCTGCCTGAGACCAGCTTTTCTGGTTTTCTATTCTGAGTGTAATTTACCTGTGCTCCTCTTAGAAGCTTCTAATTTCCAATCAAGATAAGCTTCCTATTCATTCAGTTTAATTTTAGAGCTGGCTTTTTCTGATTTTACATGCAAAAATTGAATTAGGCATCAAAAGAGCTATATTTTGGCCATGTTAAGTTGGTACCACTTCTAGTTAATTCTTCCCTTTTTCTGTAAGTACTTGCAAATAAAGGCTTCCTATTATTTGCATATCTGCAGGAGTATTGATGGGGGTTGGGGTTTGGGAGTTTTTAGCCTTGGAGGCATGATTTCCTACGTTAATCTTAGTTTTATCTTGAGATCTGTAGTTTGAATGAATTTCTAGGGATATTGTGTAGTGGGTTGAAGTGTGCAGTTTGCTTGTGAGTTGAGCTCCAAGGGGCTGTCACCTCCCAAGTCATCCCAAATCCTCTTATGTGTCTTGATTTCTCTCCCTGGCTGTCTAATACAGCAATGAGGACTCGAAGTGCTAGGTAACCAGCCTTTATGTGCGCTCCCCAAGATGAGTCAATTATTTAATTACAGTTGGAATTTCCTGTCGGGCTTCTGCATGTCATGGAGGATACTTCTGACACCTCCACAGAGATTTTTAGTCACTTATGAATACCTGAGATTCAAGCTAGAAGGAGGAAGTGCCCCTTACCTTCGGAACCGAATGAGTTCAGGCTGTCATTTATCCAGCAAAAGGTTTTGTTCAGCTCCTCAGAAAACAATACCAATCGAACAGCCAAAGTTAAAAACCAGCCACCCATTTTTTCCCTCCTCTTGCCCTGAATTATCTCAACCCTTAATCTTTAGTTCCACCTCAAGGATTAAAAAGAAAAAAAAGCAGCTCAAAGAAATCCAAGGTCCCTTACCTTAAAATAGGGAGGTCCAGAATTTCAAAGAAAACTCACTGAAGTCCACCCAAAGCAAAGAGAGGAGGTGGTGGGGCACAATGGACCCCTGTTGGTACCTAGAATGTGGTCCATCCAAGTCTGGGAGGTGGTCGTGTGTAGGCTTCTCCTAATATCTGCCACACTGTGCCGTGATAAGATGATCTGAATCATAGTACCGTATGTTGGCAGTGGCAAAAATGGCACCAGGTATTTGACTGGTAGAGTCAGACTAGACCTCAGTTCAGCAGCCTTGATACTGGAGTTCTGGCTAAGAAAGAATTCAGAGACAAGACTCAAAGTATAAGAAAAGTTTGCTTAGAAAGTCACAGAGGTAGAAGAAGTGAGCTGTGGAAGAAATGGGCTTAGTAAATAAGTTACAAGAGCAAAAGAAGGGCCCTTGGAGTTTAGGAAAGAGAGACAAGGAAAACATGCTTGGGGAAAGGTATGAGAGTCGGCACAAGTGAGCACCGTAGAGAGAGACACACTGGTCCTCTATTTTGAGGGTACTTATCTTGACATCCCAGGGGAGGAACCCAATGAATATTGCAGGTGTGTCCTTTCAGGTTCGTGGTCTCAACTGATTGGCCAGTGCCAGGGCAGGGGATCATTAGTCCTGATGTCAGCCACAGCATCACTTGTCTGGTTTTGCTGCTTTTTGGGACTTGGAGCTGAAACACAACTTAGGCCTAGATGTTATCCCCAGGGGTTAGTGTTTAAGGGAGGGGTCACGCAAGGGCCAGCACGGGAGTCACATTAAGCCACTCTTCGTCTCCTTGGCTCCTTGTTCCTCCTCCAAGGGGGTCTACCACAGTACTAGTGATGTGGTAGGGGAGGAAAGGTAGGGAGAGTGTCCAAACTGCATGAGTAGTAACATGAAAGGTCAGAAGGTCTAAACCACATGACCTGTGACATCCTAGGGGAAGAATGAGGTCCTGGGGGTGAAGTCCTTGTTTTCCCAGTTTTGTCCATTGCTAAGCACCTGGGACTTTCCACCCTGGTGACCTTCTGTATCTGGTCCATCATCCTTGTTCTGCTCACGTCTGTCCAATGGCCTACCACAGATGCACATCATAAACTATGGACTCTTGGTAATTAAGATGTATCAATGTAGGCTCATCGATTATACCAAATGTACCATTCTGCTGAGGGATTTTGATAAATGGGAGAGGTTATGCATGTGTGAGGTCTGGGGGTATTTGGGAAACCTCTGTGTCTTCCACTCTTTTTGGCTGTGAACCTCATACTGCTCTAAAAAATTGAGGGTTTAAAATTTGACAGGAAACAGCATTTTCCAAAATTAATTTATATAAAATGTTTGAATAGCAGCTTTCAAAAGAAGGTTAATGAGGAGAGGTACCCCTATAATAGATTCAAAATGGAGTTTCTTTTTTTCTCTCCGGCTGATCATGAAGGGCAGGGAAGGACAGCGGGATGGTAATGGTATCCACAGCTACTAAACACATAATGTAGACATGTTGTGTGTGAGTGTGTGTACAAATGTGTAATGTATAGAAAAGAGTATGTATATTATATACACATAAATTCTATGGGTAAGTAAGGTCAGCAGTCAGCTGTTCACACTCCTAGCCCACAGATGCGAACAATGGGAGATGGTGGTAGAGGCAGCTGGGAGAGTTCACACATCTATGTAATTAGAGAACATTTGTAGTGATAAGTGCAAAGAAGATCCTTCCCTGAGTCCAGGTTTTGCAATCTAGTGTTATTTCAAAAGACTGGCAACACTATATAATTCAGGGCAAAGTAAGATAAGTACCCCCAAAAATGTACCGAGTGGAAAAGGATAATGTGAACTAGTAATCTGTTATCTTAACAATGTTCCAAATTCTAAGTTTTGGGAGTACCTAAGCAACTGTCCCATTGCCCAAGCTTGGTCCCTTAGAGCAGACCGCCGGCACCTCCAGAGGTGGGGGTCCCTTGGCAGTGGGGAGACCCCTTCTGCCAAGTTCCCCTTCCAACTAGAGGGCCGCACGAGGGCCCTGCGGCTTGGCACCGGCGGCGTGACAGCCCCAGTGGGAGGGTCACTGCCGAGACACCAGGCCATCTCATTGTTTAGCGCGGCGAGTTTCCTCCTTTGGCAGGAGGGAGCCGGAGCCGAGCGGGAAGGGGACGGCCGGGGCAGGACCCTGGGATGTCTATTGCGGCCGCTCCTTCCCCTCTCCGGGAGCTCGGGTTTCCCGGGGTGTGTGCGGATTCTTAATAAAAAGGGAAAAGCACGATCCAAGTTAATTTTCCAGCACCGAGAGGAAATGCTGTTTCCTGCACCGTACAAAACTGGTGCCAACAAGACTGACACAGGAGCCCATTGTCCCGCTAACAATGCGGTGATGGGGAACGGGCGGACGCCTGAGAAAACAGACCTCCGGCCGCCGTGAGCGTTTGATCTTCCCCGTAAGTGTGAGTGTGCGCGCGCGCGTGTGCGCTCGGGGTGTAGGGCTGGTCAGGCTGGCAGGGACTGGGCGCCGCCCCTTTCCGCCCTGCTCCGGGAGCGCCCCGAAGGCTGACGAGAGAGGCCTCGCCCTCCGAAACTTCCAAAGGCAAAAAGGAACAGGAAGGACACAGGATAGAAATGTAAAGAAAGGAGAGGAAAAGTGGAAAGAAAGGACTCACCCCGAAGTCACCCAATGGGCTAATTTCAAGCCTCCCACGGCCAGGGGCACGCTCAGCACGGAAAGCCTGCGCTGTGCACCCCGTCCCAGCCCCGCTCCCCCGTGGACCGGAGCGAGGTGGCTCCCGGCGATGCCAGTGCGTGGGGCTCTGGCCGGACCCGTGGGCGCGAACCCCGCGCGTCGGGGCGAAGGCCAAGGGCCAGCCGCTTCGGTAGGATCTCCTGCGGGTGACTTGGCACAGCGAGCGCCGTGCTCCGGGTCTGCGCCTCCCCTTGGCGGCGCTGGGTCGGGGTGGGACAGGTCGGGGCACTACGACTCGGGGTCACCCCCTCCCACCCGCCAGGAAGACCGTGGGAGCTGGTGGCTCTCGAAGGTGACTTCCCGGAGCAGGCTAATGTCACCTGGGCGCCCGGGGTCAGAGCCTCCGCCTGAGAACGCGCCGCCCAGGCTCTAGAGGACTCGGGTTCACCCCGCGCCCAGAGTGACCTCCCGCCCTTCTCTCGCTCACGTAGTCGGCTTTCGGAACGTGAAGTGCCGGCAAGGAGGCTGCTCGGCCGCGGCAGGGGCTGGGTGATAAACAATCTCACAGGATACGCAACACCCTGAGCTGTCACAAGTCCCTCGCGGGAAAAGATAAATAACATGCCAGGAGCCCTGGCGCAGCCTGCCGGGCTGAACAAAAACTCGGGGACAAGTAAGTAAACAACAGAACCCCGACGCGCTCACGCAGCCCCTGCTGCAGGGAAAGTCAAAGGCAGTGCTTTCTTTTGCTGGTGAGGGGTTGGGGAGAGTGCGGCGGGGGGCACGCTCTTCCAGGGAAAAGGAGGAAATTAAAAAAAAAAAAAATAAGCCCCACACGCAGTTCAAACTTTGTCCTTTACACCGATTGGCAACTGTCACATTCTGGGTAAGAAGCCTGCTTCCGGGGCAATGCAGGAAACCTTTCTGGAGCAGGGGTTGAGATGCGGGGTTTTCTGGAAGGGGAGGCTGAGAAAGAATTTCCTGAGGAAACAACTCCTTTCCAAAAGTTTGCTACTTGGGATCCTAGCTCTCAGCAGCCGAATCCTCCTTCCCATCGGTGATTGCATCTTGATTTCCTAACATAAAGGAGTAAAAACCTCAGCATCGGGTAAGTGAACACTTTGCCAGATCAGAGGGGAGCAACATTCCAAGCAGATCACTTCAAGTGCTGGGCTTACAATAAAGTGCCTGTCAAGAATGTTCACCTGAAGATTGAGCCTTTCTCTCACCTGGACTTCCAGAACCGAAGCAGTCTTTTGCCTTCCATGAGGGAGACAGGCCCAGGCCTCTGGGAGTCGGTGCTGAGGACCCTTCTAGGCCGCCTCTCTCTCTCCTTCCCCTGCAAAACTCAGCTAGAAACTAGACTGCCAGTCTCCATGGCTTAAGAGGACCTCTTAAGGTTCAGCCACAAGCCTGCATTTCCAGCAGCCTCTTAGACACCGCCCAAAGTACCCTGCACTAGATTTATTACTTTGGAATAAGGTTTAGACCCTAAAATACAATTTTCTGCAAAAGGTGTTTATACATTACTTACCCACTTATCATTTTCCTTTTTGTATAAGCTAGGCCACTCTAGGAGCTCATTATCGACTTCATTCTATTTGATCTTTTCAGTTATCTTGATGTCCATTTGAGTAAGTTCATGTAATGTTTTGAGATTAGGGAACATGGGATAAGGACAGTGGGGATGTGGTCAGAGTGTGGGCTGGCCACTTACTAAATACAATTCAGAGCAGACTGATGTCCTCATTCCTCTCAATAGTCTGACACCTAGCTCAGCAGTGATGCATGGACATAGCATATATAGACTTGTAGATGGTCTTCAAGCTTCCTCATGCCAGCCATGTGGACAAAATGAAGACATCCTGGTTCGATGCCAGTGCAGGTAGATGCGTTAGTGTCTGGTTAGAAGATGGAACGCACAGAGTTCTGATGTCTACGCTAATGAAATCCTATGGGAAGCTTTCATTGTAGTAAACCAGACAGTCCTCTATGTGGATGGTGAGCTTCTTTAGACACTGGCCTCATTTGACTCATCTGTATTATTCCCAGCTCCTGGTCAAGTGCATAGAACATAGAACATTGCTGAACAAAGATATTGTAGACCTGTTTATCAACTTCACTGGTGACGCAAAGTTGAGATAGTAAACATAATTGATTATAAAACCAGAGTCAGCCGAAGTCCTAGCAAGTTGGCGCAGCAGTTAAATCTATAACGAGAACACTGAAGGTCTCTCTCTTGAGTCATCCAACATTTGTGCAAATTCACATTGGGGAAAACATGGGTAGCCAGCCTCATAGGTCAGAGCTGATGGTAAATTCATCATGAGGCACCAGACACCTCTGCCCAGAAAATGAATGTGAGCTTAGGGAAGATTAAAAGTAGAGGCCCTGGATGAGAATGTGCTCCACGTTTGCTAGACATATCTAAGTCTGGGCTCAGTCCTGGGCTCCCCATTTTGGCAGATATTAGATATAGCCATATCCTTTGAGAGGAGAGGGACAGGCTGGAGAAGAGCCTGTTGATTATGTTTAAGGGCAGTCAAAGGAACTAGAGATGTTTGGTCGGGAAGAGAGAAGATACTTTACAAGACATGAGAGTTGTTTTCAAGTGTCTGCAGAGATGTCAGATAAAAATAGGATTTGGAGTTATGCCAGCTTCCATAACCCAAACGAAGACCAGTGAGCCAAAGAAGCCTGAAGCGAGTGACTGTCCACAGCTGACACAATTCCTGGTGACCGTATCATTTGGTAACAGACAGACTCCTGATTAACACAGTGCCCCAGCAGGAAGTGAGATCCCCAACAGAGGCCTGATTGCAGCAGAACCTGGATGACCCCTTGCCAGAAGCAGAGTAAGACAGGATTTGAGCATCCCATGGTGGGGAGGGGGTGGAGAAACCCCTTTATACATCCCTTCTGACACTGAGCATGTACTATTCTGTTAATGTCTGCTTCCATCTGGCTAAGGGCTAACTCTGCCGTGCCATACTTTCTTAAACCTAATGAGATTATGAAGGAACTTTTATATGACTGTTTTATAAAGAAAAATATGCGCTGTGGAAGGAACCAGGCAGTGCATATTTCTGATCCCAGCTTATTGAGTGAGAAGTTTAGAGATATGGCCACACACTGCTGAAAAAATGACAACCATGATTATTGCAAGTTTGAAATAATTAAGATGCTGATGTTTGCAAAAAGCTTTGTCTGGCTGGCAAGGATGCAGAACACCTGGGACTGGCCTATATGGCTGGTAGGAATGCAAAGGGTACAGCCATTTTAGAAGACAGTTGGGCAGTTTCTTATTCATGTAATATACACTTTCCAGGTGACTCAGCAGTCCCCCTCCTAGGTATTAACCCAGGAGAAATGAAAACATATCCACACAAAAACCCATATGCAAATGTTTGTAACAGCTTTATTCATAATGCTGAAAATTGGGAACAACCCAAGTTTTGATCAGCTAGTGACTAGATAAGTAAATTGTGGTACATCTACACAATGGAATACAACTTAGTAATAAAAAGGAATAGATTACTGCTACACGCAACAATGTGGATGAATCTCCAAAGCCAGAAAAAAAGCTACATTCTGTGTGACTTCATTTATTTGACATTTGGCAAAGGCAGAATGATAGGGACAGAAATCAAGTTAGTGGTTGCCAGGGGAGGGGGTGAAGGGAGAACCTGACTACAAAGGGGCACAAGAGAGCTTTTGGGGGTGACAGAAATAGTCTATTTCTTGATTGTGTGAGCTTTTGGGGGTGACAGAATAGTCTATTTCTTGAATAGTCTATTTCATAGGGTTTACATTTGTCAACATCATGGAACTGCACGCTTAAAAGGGTGAATTTTACTGTATGTTAATTATACCTTAATAAAAGGGACTTAGAAAAAGCTCTGTCCCCAGTTTTAATGGTTATCTTCTGGTGACTTGCATAATTCAATAAATATTTGCTGAGGGCATGAAGGCAGCTGTATGGAATTTTTGCTTTTCAATAACATCAAATTGGATGAACATGAAACTGGGAAAGAGTAAGTGCTCTGGTTGTCTGGAAGGTGCTCTGCTATCCATCTGAGGAACCTGCACCTTCATGGTCCCGCATCCCAGAGGCAGTGTGACAGGGTGTGCTCACTGGCAGGAGGAAGCCATGTTCCTGGGACCTTTAGAGTTGGATTTCTGAGAAAGTCTTATTCATCTGGAAGTGGGAACTTTATTCAGGAAACACCCTCTCACCAACTCAGTATTGAAACATGCAAATGCCGTCTGGCGGGCCTACATGGCAAGGCCTGCTGGGACTACCACATGAAGGAGAAACGACCCTCTCAGGGCAGCAGAGGGTTCTGGAGATGAAAGTGCTACCCCACAGGATCGATAAGTTTGTCTAAGTTTCTAATCTAGCATTTGTCTTTTAAAGTGTATTAAAAGAACAAATAGATCTTAAAATGAACCCCCCAACTTAAATAATAGACTACTACTAATTAATATAAGAGTATAGCTGGCTTTAGGAAAACTGGAAAATACGCCAATTTGTGTTTATATACATGAGTTACTTTTATTTTGTCAACTTTTTTCTCTGTGAATATCATAGGATTCTTTAAATCATTTAAACCACTTTAAGTGTATAGCTCAGTAGTGCTAAGTGCATTCATATTGTTACAAAGCCGATCTCCAGAACTCTATTCCTCTTGCAACACTGAAATTTGTCTCCACTAAGCAACTCCCCATTCTCTCCTGCCCCAAGTCCCAGGTGACCACGAATCTACCTTCTGTTTCTATGAATTTGACTATTCTATTATAGATACCACATAGAAGTGTGATCATACAATGTTTGTCCTTTTCTGCCTGGCTTGTATCACGGAGCATAATGTCCTCCAGATTCATCCACATGAGCTATCTAGAATAGTCAGATTCATAGAGACAGAAAGTAGAAATGTCCTCAAGATTTATCCATGTTCTGTACATCTGAAACTAATATAATATTGAGCATCAATAGTAATTGAAAAATAAAAAATAAAAGTAAATAGATAAATAAATCTCAAAGAGATCCATCCATGTTATAATGCATCGAAATTTCTTTCCCCTTTAAGGCTTAATAATAAATTGTGTGTGTGTGTGTATATATATATCTATCTATCTCACATTTTCCTTTTCCACTTATCTACTGATGGACACTTGAGTTTTTCCCACCTTTAGATTATTGTGAATAATGCTGCTATGAACATTGATGTATAAGTATCACTCTGAGAGCCTGCTTTCAATTCTTTTGGAAATCTCTATCTTTGTCGTATCATCTTATCTATCCATCCATTCATACTTATAAATGGAATTACTTGGTCAAATGGTAATACTATTACTAATTTTTTGAGGAAACTCCATCTAGTTTTCCACAGTGGCTGTGACATTTTGTAATGCCTCCAACAATGCATAAGTGTTCCAATTTCTACATCCTTGCCAACATGTTACTTATTTATTTATTATTGTTTTTAATAGTAGACATCCTAATGGGTGTGAGTTGGTACCTTATTGTGGTTTTGATTTGCATTTCCCTAATGATTAGTGATGTTGACCATCTTTTCATGTGCTTATCGGCCATTTGTATATCTCTTTTGGAGAAATGTCTATTTAAGTCCTTTGTTCATTTAAAAAACAGGTTCTTTTTTATTATGATGTGTCTTGGTGTGAGCCTTTTAGGGTTCATGTGGTTTGGGATTCTCTGCACTTCCTGGACTTGCATGTTTATTTCCTTCGCCAAATTAGGGAAGTCTTCTGTCATTTTTTTCAAAGAGGTTTCCAATTTCTCGCTCCTCTCTTTTCCTTCTGTCACCCCCATGATGCAAATGTTGGTATGCTTGAAGTTGTCCCAGAGGTTCCTTACACTATCCTCATTTTGGGGGGATTTTTTTTTTTTCTGGCTGTTGTGATTGGTTGTTTTTTGCTTCCTTATATTTCAAATCACTGATTTGATTCTTGGCTTTATCGACTCTACTGTTGACTCCCTGCAAATTGTTCTTTATTTCAATTAGTGTATCCTTTATTTCTGACTGGATTTTTTTTATGCTATTGAGTTCCTCACTAAGTTCCTTGAGCATCCTTATAACCAGTGATTTGAACTCTGCATCTAGTAGATTGCTTGTGTCTGTTTTGTTTAGTTATTTTTCTGGAGTTTTGTTCTGTTCTTTCATTTGGGACATCATAATTAAAATGCCAAAGGTTAAAGACAAATAAAGCATCTTAAAATCAGCAAGAGGAAAGTAGTTACTTACAAGGGAACTCCCATAAGACTGTCAGCTGATTTCTGAACAGAACCTTTGCAGACCTGAGGCATTGGCAAAAAATATTCAAAGTGATAAAAAGCAAGGATCTACAACCCAGCAAAGCTGTAATTTAGAATTTAAGGACAGATAAAGACCTTCCTAGACAAGAAAAAGCTAAAGAAGTTCATCACCACCAAACCTGTATTATATAAAATGTTAAAAGGTCTCCTTTAAGAAGAAGATAAAAAATATAAACAATTAAATGACAACAAATACATATCTATGAACAATTGGATCTAAACAACAAAATAAACAAATAAGCAGGACAGAAACAGAATCATAGATACAAAGAACGTTTTGATGATTGCCAGATGAGAGAGGGGTCAGGGGGATGGGTGAAAAAGGTGAAGGGTGTATGTACAGATTGGTAATTACAGAATAGTCATGGGGATGTAAAGTACAGCTTTGGGAGTAGAATAACCAAAAAACATATATACATGACCCACGGACATGAACAACAGTGTGGGGTTTGCCTGAGGGAGTGAGAGGGTGGCTAGAGGAAGGCAAAGGAGGAAAAACAGGGACAATTATAAAAGCATAAACAATAAAATATAATTAAAAAATAAAATAAAAATCAGGTTCTTTGGGGGGTTTTGGTGGTGTTAAGTTGTAGAAGTTCTTTATATATCCTGGACATTAAATACTTACAGAATATGACCTGTAAATATCTTCTTTTCTTCTGTGGATTGCATTGTGGGACTTTTCTAAGCAACAGCGTCCTCTGTGTGCAAGCAGCCTCAGCACATCAAATTCAATGTGGCCAAATGTTACTTGGTCCTTCTTCCTCCACACTTGCCCTCCTTGTCCTATCCTCGTGTTTGCCAAAGCCAGGAAGCTGGCAGTCAGCCCCTCCTTTAACCCCAGTGTTCACTCAGTCATGTAACTCTGTTACTGTTCTTTGTTTAATAGCTGTCAGATTAATTGATCCTTTTTTTTTTCATTCTGGTTTGACCCAGTCTTAGTTTAGCAAGTCATATTCAGAGAAGTTTAGGCTCCCCATTACACATATGTGCACACTCATACACACACTCAAACATAATGAAATGTGTGTGTAGGGTGCTAAACAACCTTGTGAATAAGCTGGGAGCTCCCTCTCTGGGTTGGCTGAAGACACCACGGAATAGTGGCATGGCTGGGGAGGGGAGGACAATTTTACCTCCCAGGGGATATTTGGGAATGTTTAGAGATGGAGCTGTGGGTGCACTATTGGCATCTAATGGGTGAGACCAGGGATTCTGGTAAGCATTCTACAGTGCATAGGGCAGCCCCCACAACAAAGGATTACCCAGCCCCAAATGTGAATGCTGCCAAGGCTGAGAAATCCTGTCTTAAGATGATCCTGAGGTTTTGGTTCCCCACCCAGATCCCTTTTACCTAGAGCATGCATCAGACTGGGCAGACAAGAGCCCCCTAATGTCTGTGAGGTTACCTGTACTCCCCCCCACCCCCACTGAGGTGCCCTCAGCCAAGGACTAATGGATAGAAGGAGACAAACATCCAGTCTCTGCTTTAAAGAGGGACAGCTGTGTTGTGCTGTTCATGTTGTAGATGTCACTTTCAGGCTGAGGTTAGATGTCAGCAGAAAACTCATCTTTTCTTAGCTGCTCTTCTCCCCTTTCCTGCTTCCCTCACCTCTCTCGAGATTCCTTCTCAGCCCTCTCCCAATACCCCGTTTGTGCAAGAGTCCCCATCTCAGCTCTGCCTCTGGGAATCCTAACCTAAGACACAGGGCATGACTAACATTTGTCAGTGAGAGAGGGGAGAACATGAGCAGACCAACCAAACACCACCAAGGCCCTGGCAGCTGAAGGCCCCGGGTGGACCCCATAGAGTTTCTCTGCCAATTACCGCTGACCCCAGGGTGCTCAGCCCAACACTGACCAATGAAAGTCACCTCTCAAACAGTTGATGAGTACATAGCAAATACCAACCAGACAGTAAATTTAAGATATTTATTTACTTAAGATATTAAGTTAAATTTAAGATATTTTATTTAAAGAAAGATGATTTGCTGACTGTTTGTCTAACCTGACCATGTTCCTCCACCAGACCCTCTGCCTGCAGGGATGGTCTCTGAGATAAGACCTGAAAGGCGAGGCGAGGTCAGCAGAAAGTGGGAAGGAAAGTGCCACTAGACAGGGGGAAGAGCTTGTGCAAAGGCTCAGAGACAAAAACCAAAAAACCCCCTTAGCACTCCCCAACCAGAAAAGTAGAGAGTGTCTCAGGGACCAAGAGGAAGCCGGTGTACCTGGTGCTGTGGAGCCAGAGAAACAAGAGGGCTGGACAAAGCTGAGAGAAAGGTAAAGTCCAGCCACACAGAGCCTTGTAGAAAAGGCACGTGGATCTTATCTGAGATATGACGGGAAGGATGGCTTTAGGCAGCGTGATAAAACAAACTGTTGTCTGTTTTTAAAAGATTATCTGACTCTGGAGTCTTTTATCCCAATAGGGAAACTTCTTTAAGTCCAAAAGAAAAATTGTTGACAGTTTCAAGGGTAAGAGAATTATTTTTCCATGTATCTTTGAAATTGTTAAAAGCCATCTTAATTTCTAGGAATTCCACAGGAAGGGTTAAGGATTAAGAATTTGTTTTAAAAAGTAAATTGACAAAGTCCATAGGTATATGAAACCGTCATAAAATTTTAATTTACTTCTTATATCATAACAAAGGATGCACATTAGTTGAGTGATTTCTATATGATTAGATCATTCCAGGCAACTCTTATACTTAGTTTTATTTCGATAGCATAATATACAAAAAGCTTTGGTAACCATTTGCAAGGATATTGTTAAGCCTTAGTTTTAAAATTCTGTTTGCATGTATCACTGCTTTTAAAATTAAAGCTACTATTTCAAAACCTAAATTAAGGAATGGAAATAATTTCTTTAAACTAAAGGGGAAAAAATGATGCCTATGCAAATTCTATCAATTTAAAAGATGAATAATTTCTATTGAACTGATTCATCAAAAAATGAATAATTTCCATCAAACTAATTTCCATCATATTTTTCTGTTACACTTTCTCACTTGAAATCATATATAAAAATATTCATTTCTATGCAATTAAAATGTTATTTTATTGGTAGTTTATTTTATACACATTCTTGCAATTGGCCATCACAATAATGAAATAATTATTTTTCTGTGTATCCTTAAAGTAAAAGGGCATTTTAATGTCCAGGATTTTTTTTCTTAAATGTTGAGTCTGGCTGTTTGGCAGAGAATATGCTAAGCAGGGGCAGGGGTGGAAATGAGACAATCCATAAGAGGTCACTGGGGAAACACAGGTGTGAGGCGAGGGTGGCTTCGAAGATAGTGTAGTATTGGCCCCGGAGAGAGGCAGGGGCATTGAGATGTATGTGAACTCAGGAGGTAGAAATGATAGGCCTTGGAAGTAGCGGGTAAAGATGAGGAGGAATCCTGGATGATGGCCACGTTTCCAGCTTAAGCAAATGGCTGAACCAGTTACTGAGATGGGGAAACTGGGAAGAGGAACTGGTTTTCTGGGTAGTGAAGGGATCAAGAGTTCCACATAGGACATGTTACTGTGAAAGCAAAGAATGCCTCCAAGTGGAGTTGTCAGCTAGGTAGTGAGATGGAGAATTGGGAGGCTGGAGAGGTTGGAGGTACTTTTTAGGACTCCTTTGCATGTAAAGTCCTGAGACAGGATGAGGTCACGTGGAGAGAAAATATAGAGAAGCCTATGACTGCACCCCAGGAAGCCAACATTTAGAAGGTGTGTGTGTGTGTGTGTGTGTGTGTGTGTGTCTATGAGGGAAACAGAGAGAAGCCTGCAACAGATTCTTAAAAAGAATAGAAGGAGAAGCAGGAGAAACCCTAGGAAAGGTGTAGTATCTGGAGAATTAGGAACAGAATGTTTTAAGAATGAGAAGTGGGTAAGTTGGATACAAGGGTCAAGTAAGATAAAAACAGAAATGGTGTTATTGGAATTTGCAATATGGACATGCTAAGTAGCCTTGACAAGGACAGAAGCTAGCCTGGAGTGGGTCTAGGGAATGAATGGGTTGGAGGAAGCCCACACTGTGGGCAGCTCTTGAGAAGTTTTGCTTAAACAGGGGCAAAGGTAGGAGGAATCACAGGGAAACACATTTTAGCCACAGGAGGATATGGGATAAAACAGTGATATGCTAGTAAATGTGTAGTAGCCTCTCTTTGGAAAACCAAAGACTTCCTTTCGAGTGGTATACATTCTCCAAGCATGGTCAATTTCAAGTTACTAATGTAATATCATGTAGCTTGCAAAATATCTGAAAAAATTTACAAGCTCTTAGGAGCCAGTGTGGCCAGCTCCAGCATGTCACTGCATCAGGGGAAAGTTCTTTCCCAGAAAGGTAGATACTAAAACATGTTGGCAAACTGTTGGAAACAGTCCTGAAAAGAAAGAGAGAGCGTGGTTTCAGGTATAAACACGGGAGGTGACACCAGGGGGAACAAGGTGAAAGGTGAAAGGTGTTATAGGTTTACCAGTACGGGTGTGGGAAGAGGAGGGAGACCCTTCCCAGACTCCTATTCTCTCAGTGAAATAGGAGACAAAGACATCAGCAGAGAATGAGTGATCAGGGGACTCTAGTGCTGGCGGAGTTGAAGGATTGTGTGGAGGAAGTATTTGAACAGGAGCAGAACAATAGGAAGGGTGGTGGGTGAGAGAAATGTCAGGATTAGAGACTGTGGAAAATGATGACCTAAGCCAGGGTGTGACCTGCTTGTGGGTGGCTGTTCTAGAGACTACTGAATAGCCAAGGGCCCCAGAGGTCAGCATGGTGGATGTGTCATCTCCATGTACATTGAATTGGCCAAAAATGCTGCAGGAATTGGGATGGGAAGTAAGTCAGGCAGCTAGGAGCTAAAGCTTCCAGTGTATAAAGCGGGGTTATGTGTGTGGTGGGGGCAGGTTCTGGAAGACGGTGCATGACACCTATCAAGAGTAGACGGCATGTGAGTGGAGTGAGTCTCCAAAAGCAGGGGTTTGTGCAACAGAGAGGGAGAGGGGAGAACACAGTCTGCCTGTGGCCATGGTGACACAGGATAACACAGCTTTGCCTCCGGTCCTGAGATCTAAGGCATGAATGAGAGAGAAACAGCTCCGACTGCTCCCACCTCAGTGCAACTTTCTCAGGGTGAGCCAGGTGCTCCTGAAGAAATGGAAGGGGAGGGGTTTGCCGATTGCAAAGTGCAGGTTCTTCAGGGGGTAGTGGAGGGTTGGAGAGGAGGTTGGGCTGGGGGCTGTGTCTGATTGGAGATGAAGGAAGCAGTATGGGATGAGCAGAGAGGCCTGGGTTGCTGACAGTGACTGTGGTCAGAACGGGTTTGAGCACGTAACTTTATTTGAGCACAACACATTCGTTCCATGCCACTATGCCTCCAAAATTATCAACGGGATGCCAGACTTAAGATCTTATGAGACATTACTTGAAATTCTATCAAATGTCATTCATTATCCCGCTACTCCTGAGCCCTTCATGCCTTCAATTAGGACCTCCTGGGTTCTTAACTCAGATTTCTGGTATTCAATTTAGATGCAGGCATAAGACTTTCCTGCCTTAGAGGGTTTCTCTCTCTGAAATATAATTTCAGTATCTTTTGTGTCCTCTTTTGTTTTTTTCTCCTAAACTGGTCATTTGTGATCTGTAAAACTGTTTCTTTAATAGGATTCAGTTTCTCTTAGGTGTTAGGTTAACTCAAAACAAATACTTTCGAAGGCATTTTCTTTGATCATTCAAACTTCTCTCCTGAACAGAAGGGAAGTCAGAAAACGTTGGACATGTACTGACAGTAGTATTCGTAGTGGTAGTGCTTCCTTCTGTAGTCTTCTGTTCCAGTGGGAACACGCTGACCACAAATATTTTTCTTCAGAACTCAGAAGATTCTTAATAGTCAGCCAAATACGACAATGCAGTCTGTTTGTTGCATTAATATTGGCAATATAAAAGTTGCCTAATCCCATTTCAGAGAGGAAAAAACATCACCACCGCCACCACATTATGCAGATGACAGGATTTCAAACTCTTAATTTTATAACTTGGAATTTTCCATCTTTAGAACTTAGCCTCTGCAAACAAGAGAAATGCTGTCTTGGTTTCTGTTTTTCAGGATGGTGGCTTTCAGTGTAGTAATAGTAGAAATGAGAAATTTAGTAAGGTTACAGGAAATGCTGATAGAAACTATGAGTCACAATCAATTTGGTTAGTTCTATGTTCCTTAAAGCCAGTCACTGATGAAATTCTCCATGTGCTTTATAATTTAAAAAAATCAGTCCCCCAATCATTCTGTAAAAGGTGTCAAATAGTTGGAGCTTAATAACATTTAAATAAAGTGTCCATTGACATGGCTGCTGCCTGACCCCACTTACTATATTCAGAGTAGTGGACAAAGAGTCCCTCATTTTGATACTGTTTGAGGTCCTCATTCTAAGCTTCTTTTGACACTCCATCTTTCTAACCACATACACGGAGTATCTCCTATAAGCAAGGCGCCATCAAGATTTTAGGGGAAGTATTAATCCTCATAAATAAATAGTTATAATACAAAGCACATGTGATAAGAGATATAAGAAGCCCTAAATACGCCGGGTGTTTAAAGGAAGGATAATTATTTCTTGGCCAGGGAATGAGAGGAGGAATCTCTGAGGGAATGGGATGTGAGTGGTGTGTCCAAAGAATAGTAAGTTTGGGACAGAAGGAAGAGGTAATGGGAATAGCAGCCAAGGCAGGAGAGTTAGTGAGAGCAAAGTTGGATTGTTTGTTTGAGAAATGCCAGGTAGACTGATTTGGGGAGAACAAAGGATGCAAAAAGAATAGAAAATTAGTTTACAGGCAGACTTGTATGGATACTAAGACTAAGCTAAGAAATATGGCGTCTATGGAAAAGGCTGTGGGGAGCCATTGAAAGTTGAGAGCACGTGCTCTGGGAAGTCAACCCTCCTGCACATGTGGGATGGTTTGGAGAAGGGGACACTACACATGCCCCATGTTCAAGTTATTTTAATGTTGTTATTTCATTGTCATCATCATTATTATCACCTTTATAACTACTTATTAGATGACTATCATGTGCCAGGAACTGGTTGAGTCTTGAGGATACACAGTGGTTAAGACAGAATGTAATGGCGGGTATATTCTCAGAGTGGTCAGATAACAAGCAAGAGTAATGAGGAAGTTTTCAGATGACTAACTTGTATTAAGAAAATAAGAGTATATTTCCCTTTCCAGGATTAGGGGTGGTTAGGTTATTTAGAACAGTGCTGCTACTGAAAACAACTATAAATGCTGGGTAAAATGCATGTTTAGAGAAGTTTCTTAAAAGTTCAGATGTGATAGTACAGAATTTGTAAGGAAAGTGAAGCCCAGAATTGTGTGCTCTGAAGCCCAGAGGACAGAGCCAATCGAGGAGAACTTAAATTTGGGATTTGGTGACTTAGAATGGTAGGAGGGAAGATTCTAGCTCCTTCCCTCAAGTTGGGAACACCAATTTCATCACCTCAAGTTGAAATTAAAAAAGGGCTGTGCTTTCAGTGTGAAGCTTAAACAGAGCAAACTTTTCCACCCCTGAGATTTGAATCTCATATCTGCCAAAACCCTGGAGAATCTAGTCACTTCAAACACACAGTTAAGTTTTTCTAGAAAGTTCTTTTGAACCATGAACATCTCTAGGGCTATCTGAAATGAATGATTAAAGTTTCAGTTTTTCAAATTCTTGTATCTATTCAGAGTGCTTTGTAGATAGGCAAGAAGAAAAATCCATCGGAAATTTTTGATTTCTGGTCCAGCATGTAAGCTTAGAAGCCTATATGCCATCTCAACAAGTTAAAAAAAACAAAATGAAACACTGGAAAATCAACAACTCATCTTGAATCTGTAAGAGATGTGAGGTCACAGAGCAAACTACTGGCCCCTAAACTGGAGAAATACAGAGGCAGACAAGGACAATGACAATTTGCAAAGCAGAACCCCTTCCTCCCAGCAGACACTTGCTCAGGAACTGGTGCTGGAGGAGGACAATCTGACCTGTGATTTCTAGAGGCTCAGTGGGGACAAGTTTGAGCAATGGAAACTGCAGGCCACCCCATCATTGGGGCACTTCCACACTTTGGGGAGTTTTAGCTCCTGGAGCTCTACCAGATTCTCAAGGTGAATATCAGTGACCACCCCCTGGTGTTTCTGGTAGAGAGAGGGGGAAGTAGATAATTTGGAAATGCATCAGAGCAGTCTGTTCTTAACAAGGCTACACTCGGGGAAAACGAGTTACCCAGAGCCTAAGCTGCTGGTGTTTTATGAAAGCCTGATCTGGGAGAACGCAAATACCCAACTCCAGCCCTCTTCTAGCCATCCTCTCCCATCTGAAGGGGCAGTGAAATGGAGAAGCATGAGGAAAGTTCACAGTCTAGAACGCAGACTCACTAAAAGTGTTACAAAACAGGAGGAGTCCATCCACATGGCACTAGCATAGCCAAACACTAAACACTGAGAACTGCAGTGGACAAAGATTGGCTATTTTATTGATGAATGGCACCATCCAGGAAAACAGGAAGCTGATGCTCAAAAGCCTAAACTCTCTGATGGCCTATAGGCTTCAGATTATACAGGGCAAAATCACAAGACAACCCATGGGTTAGGTTTTGGGGTTTGTGATGGGAGCTGATTAGTTGGAAGTGAGGTAAGGGTAATGAATCATTTCCTCAGATCTTGAGGACAGCACTGAGATCTGCTCTGCTGCCCCTCTGTCTGGTGTCACAGGAAAGTAGGCCACGAGGCCTTGCACCTAGGGTTTAGGAACTGAAACGTAACTGAGATAGAGATGTTCTCTGTAGCCTGCCAGAGGTCCAGACCACGTGACCATGAGTCAGGTCTAGGCTCCTGTCTTCTGTTGCCTGAGGGTTGCTGATTATCTGGGGGAAAAGCTAGGTCTGATTTCTAGAGCTAGGATTGAAAACTCAATTTCGTAAAAGTCACAAGGACCCTCAGTTTCAAAAGTCATTTGAAAACTATATATTTCTTTGGCATTAAGAGAACAAAGGACACTACATCCCCTGTGTCTCCATTAAAGTTTTCACCAGTTATGAGATTAGGAAGTGGAGAGATGAACACTTGACATTTATATGCTATGATGCCCAAAGCCAGAAAGGGAAAGCTGCCGCCACACACCACTGTATGGAACGGATGTCTTTGTCTTTGGTGTTAAATAACACAGTTCTCTAAGGCAAAGGGCTTGGTCCTGACCCAGAGGTAGCTCCTTCCTTCTCAGTGTGATTACCTACCAGGTGGTCGGCCAGCACAGTGTGGGGACACAAAAAACTTTTCTCCCGCCTTCTAAGTTTTTCTAGCTGGGCTAATGATCAAATTAACACGAGATAAATTCACAAGAGAAAACACCTAAAATTTATTACAGGTGTACATTTGAGGGGGGGTCATAAGCTATAGGATCCGAGCAGTTGAGGCTTACATACCATTTTGGACTAAGGTGAATGAGGGCAGCAATCTGGAATTTCAAAGAGAAAATAAGCAATTTCCAGGTAGATGAGAAAGAGCAAAATGTGGTAACAAATTCTTGCTGGGCCACTCAGAAACAGTGGGACACAGGGAAGTCCAACAAACAGGCTCTGCTAGATTTCTCCCGCCTGCCACCCTTAGTTTACACTGTGATGTTGAGCTGATGCTTCCTTTCTTTAAGGAGGTTTTCCTTTTTTCTTTTTTAAATATATTTTATTGATTAAGCTATTACAGTTGTCCCATTACCCCCCCTTATTCCCCTCCACCCCGCATACTGACCCCCCACTTTCCCCCACTTTAGTTCTTGTCCATGTGTCATACACATAAGTTCTTTGGCTTCTACATTTCCTATACTATTCTTAATCTCCCCCTGTCTGTTTTCTACCTACTATTTATGCTACCTATTCTCTGTACCTTTCCTCCCTCTCTCCCCCTCCCACTCCCCTGTTGATAAACCTCCATGTCTTTTATAAATACCTTTAACATTTCATATAATAAAGGCTGGGTGATGATGAACTCCTTGAACTTCACCTTATCTGGGAAGCACTTTATCTGCCCTTCCATTCTAAATGAAAGTTTTGCTGGATAGAGTAATCTTGGATGTAGGTCCTTGCCTTTCATGACTTGATAAACTTTTTTTCCCAGCCCCTTCTTGCCTGTAAGGTCTTTTGAGAAAAAAATCAGCTGACAGTCTTATGGGAACTCCTTTGTAGGTGATTGTCTCCTTTTCTCTTGCTGCTTCTAAGAGTCTCTCCTTATTTTTAATCTTGGGTAATGTAATTATGATGTGTCTTGGTGTTCTTCTTTGGGTCCAACTTCTTTGGGACTCTCTGAGCTTCCTGGACTTTCTGGAAGTCTATTTCCTTTGCCAGATTGGGGAAATTCTCTTTCATTATTTGTTCAAATAAGTTTTCAATCCCTTGGTCTTCCTCTTCTCCTTCTGGCACCCCTATAATTCAGATGTTGGAATGTTTAGAGATGTCCTGGAGGTTCCTAAGCCTTGCCTCATTTTTTTTTTTTTTTGAATTCTTGTTTCTTCATTCTTTTTTAGTTGAATATTTTTTTCTTCCTTCTGGTCCACACTGTTGATTTGAGTCCCAGTTTCCTTCCCATCCCTATTGGTTCCCTGCAGATTTCCCCTCATTTTCTTTATATTATCCTTCACTTGTTCAACTAATTTTGACCATTTTTCTTCCAATCCTGTGAGCATCCTGATTACCAGTGTTTTGAACTGTGCATCTGATAGGTTGGCTATCTCTTCATGGCTTAGCTATATTTTTTCTGGTGTTTTGATCTGCTCTTTCATTTGGGCCATTTTTTTCCCTCTCAGCATGCCTGTTATGTATAAGGGGGCAGAGCCCTAGTTGTTCACCAGGGTGGGGTAACCCACGTCGTTGCGTTGTGACGTTGTCTGTGGGGAAGGGGTCTGAGAGGGCACAATGGGTCTTGCTTCGCTTGCTACCCACAACCAAATTGGGCCCTTCTGGTGCTGATTCCCACACGGGCGGGCTTGTTCTAGGACTCTGTGGTTCTCTCCAACAAACTCCCCTGTGAGGCTGGGAGTTCCTCCCGCTGTCAACTCAACCCCCACAGGTGTTTTCAATCGGTGGTTTGAGGTTTTATTTCCCCGAGTTGGGACCCTGGACTGTGCAGTCTGCTCTGCTCTTCAACTTTTTCTCCTGGTTTATCTGTTCACAAATGCGGGATCTTCTGCTCCACCTGCCTCAGTCCCGCCGGGTCCAGGTCCTCCAGCTGTGGTTCCCTGGCCTGCTGCAGCCTTGCACGCCTGGCTTCACAAACCACTGTCTGGCCACATGCTCAGCTCTGCCCTGCTTACAAGTCTGGATGAATGTGTCTTTAACTCTTTGGTTGTCGGACTTCCATAAAGTTCTATTTTCTGTCAGTTCTGGTTGTTTTTTGTTTTTAAATTGTTGTCCATCTTTTGGTTGTGCAAGGAGGTACAGCGTGTCTACCTACACCTCCATCTTGGCCAGAAGTCTAAGGAGGTTTTTCTCTCTGAATTCCTTTAGTCAGGTAAGGAGGGGAGGGTCAAAGTTTCTTTCTGAGTCTTTTGTGTCTTAATAATCAACTTAAAATCAGTATCCCAAAAGGCATATTTTGGGGTGGCAAAGCACTAGTCCCCCTCAAGAGCATCATGAGAGGTGGCTGTACTGGAGAAGTGGCCTTCATAATGATTACTGAGGATAAATGTCATGTCACATTCATTGTGGCTGACCATTATTACAACTTCAGCACACTGTAGTCAAGGGTCTTATGACATATGTTCCCATTAGAAAGCTTTTAATTACTTAAAGCAGAAGAGAAAAAAAAGTTTGTAGGGCTGTATTTGGAGGAGCCATTTCATGCTTTAACTTACTGGCATCTGATAGACTACACATCACAAATATTTACACTATTTTCTTAACTTAGCCTTTCCAATTTGTAAATAAATAAAAGGATTTAAAAAATAAAAAGCAAACCCTGTCTAGAGTACCTGCTGTCATACAGTGGAGATATGGTGAATAAGAAATAAACTTTTCTTTCTGCAAAAAATAAAAAAATAAATAAGTTTAAAAAAACTTGGCTTTTAAATAATAGGTCAAATGCTTGACACTTGTCAAATATTTTACATTTACTAAGCCTTACAAAAAAAAAACAAACAAGAAAACAAACCCTGTAAGGTTTCATCATGCCTACAGATACTGAGCCTCAGTGAGAAGCTGGGCTCTGTGTGATCCTAGCAGAGGACTCTTCCCTCCATGCAGCATCCTCAGCATCCTCTGCCAAGACTGGGTTAACGTCTGTACTCCCAGGTTGTGAGCTCTGTGAGTTCAGGAGCCATATCAGACTTGTTCACAACTGCATATGGAGAGCTAAGCAAGAAGATGTTTATCAGGTGTTCAGAAAACATTGATTGAATAAAAGAAATAATTAAAGGACAAATGAAAAAAAGAAACTGGTACAATATTCACAAGTCAATACATGTGATACACCACATAAACATGATGAAGGATAAAAACCACACGATCGTATCAATAGATGCAGAAAAAGCAGTTGATAAAATCCAGCACCCCGTTATAATAAAAACTTTCAGCAAAGTGGGAATGGAGGGAACATCCCTCGACATAATAAAGGCCATACACAACAAACTCACTGCCAGCAAAAACTCAATGGGCAAAAACTATAGGCATTCTTCTTAAGATTGGGAACAAGACAGGGATGTCCACTTTCTCTTCTCTTATTCAACATAGTATTGGAAGTCCTAGCCACAGCAATCAGATAAGAAGAATAAATAAAAGACATTCAAATTGGATAAGAAGTAAAATTGTCTTTATTTGCAGATGACACGATACTGTACATAGAGAACCATAAAGCTCTAGCAAGAGACTACTAGAACTGATAAATGAATTCAGCAAAGTAGCAGGATACAAAATTAATATCCAGAAATCCATTGCATTTTTATATGCCAATACTGAACTATCAGAAAGGGAAATTAAGAAAACAACCCCATTCACAATTGCTTCAAAAAGAATAAAATATCTAGGAATAAATCTAACCAAGGATGTAAAAGACCTATACTATGAAAATTATAAGACACTGAAGAAAGAAACTAATGAAATTACAAATAAGTGGAAGCACATACCATGTTCAGGGATAGGATGAATAAACATCATTAAAATGTCCATGCTCCCCAGAGCAATCTATAGATTCAATGCAATTCCTATCAAGATGCCAATGACATATTTCACAGAAGTAGCACAAATATTCCAAAAATTTATATGGAACCATAAAAGGTCCCACATAGCAACAGTGATCCTGAGAAAGAAGATCAAAGTTGGAAGGATCATGCTACCTAATATCAAACCATATTACAAGGCCATAGTAATCAAAACAGCGTGATACTGGCATAAAAACAGACACATAGATCAATGAAACAGAATAGAGAGCCCAGAATTAAACTCATACCTTTATAGCCAATTAATATTTGACAGAGGAAGCAGGCACGAGCTAAAGATAGTTTATTCAATAAATGGTGTTGGGAAAACTGGACAGATACATGGAGAAAAATGAAACCAGACCACATTTTCACACCACAGACAAGAATAAATTCAAAATGGATTAAATTCTTAAATGTTGACCTGAAACCATAAAAATCCAAGAAGAAAACATGGGCAATAAAATCTCAGACATTGCTTGTAGCAATATTTTTTCTGGTATATCTCTGCAAGCAAGGGAAGTGAAAGAAAAATTAAGCAAATGGGACTACATCAAACTAAGAAGTTTTTGCACAGCAAAGGAAACCGTCAGCAAAATAAAAATACAACCCATGGGATGGGAGAACATATTAGCCAATATATCTAGTAAGGGGTTAATATCCAGAATTTATAAAGAACTTATAAAACTCAACACAGAAGAACCAAATAATCCAGTTAAAAATGGGCAAAGGACCTGAATAGACACTTCCCCAAAGAAGACATACAGAGGGCCAATACATATGAAAAGATGCTCAATGTCACTAATCATCAGAGAAATGCAAATGAAAACCACAATGAGATATCACCCCACACTGGTCAGAATGGCTATCATCAATAAATCAATAAACAACAAGTGCTGGCAAGGATGTGGAGAAAGGGGAACACTTTTGCACGGTTGGTGGCAGTGCAGGTTGGGGCAGCCAATGTGGAAAGCAGTATGGAGATATCTCAAAAAATTAAAAATGGATCTGTTTTTTGACCCAGTGATCTCACTTCTGGGAATTATTCCCAGGAAATCTAAAACACTAATTTGAAAGAACACAAGCACACCTATGTTCATTGCAGCGCTATTTATAATCGCCAAGATATGGAAGCAACCTAAGTGTCCATCAGTACACCAATGGATAAAACAACCATGGGATGTTTACACAATGGAGTACTACTCAGCCATAAAAAATTAGAAAATCTTACTATTGGCGACAGCATGGATGGACCTGGAGAATATTATGCTAAGTGAAATCTGCCAGTCAGAGAAAGACAAATACCATATGATCTCACTCCTATGTGGAATCTAATGAATAAACTGAACTAACAAGCAAAATAGAGACAGATGCATAGACAGAGAGCAGGATGACAGCAAGGGGAGGGTTAGTGAGTGGAGGGATGGAGCAAAAACGAAAACGAATTCATGGACATGGACATCAGGGTGGTGATTGTGGGGTGTGGGGGGAATGGTAATGGAAAAAGTACAATTGAAAAAGGAATCAAAGGAAATGAGTTTGTTTGGGGCATAAATAGTTTAGTAGAGTCCTTATTTGAGGAAAAATGTCTTGGTATGATCCCTACTATTCTTAAATTAGCATCTTTAGGAAGTTGTAAATGGTTGATGAAGGAGGCAAATCTAAAATTCAGAAGAGCAGCAGGTTACACTACCTTACAACTTCATAGAACAAAATTTGCTTTGAGATTGAAACCTTCCTGGAGGCCACCCTCTTTGTCTTTTAGTTCCAGGTGCTTTGAGTGTAGACATGCCTAAAACCAAGAACCACATCATGCCCCAAATGGCACAGAAAGAGCATCAAGAAACCTGATCACAAAGATATGAACTTCTTTAGGGGATGGATCCCACATTCCTAAGGAACATGCATTTGCCAAGAAGCAGAGCAAGGACCGGAAGAAGACACAGGCCAGCAATGCCAAAGCCATGAGTGCGTGTGTGAGGCTATCAAGGCCTTGTAAAACCCAAGGAGGTCAAGCCCAAGATCCCACAGGCCATCAGCTGCAAGGTCAATTGACTTGCGTGCCTTGCCCACCCAAGCTTTGTGCCCTCATCCTCACAGGTCTCAGACTCTGCTGACAAATTCCATGACCATAGCTCAAAACAAGGCTCAGGTTGAAGTCTGCCTCCAGATCCAGCTCCAGCTCAGTGTCCCAAAGGTGCCCAGGCCCTGACAAAGGCTCCAAAGTGAGACTTCTGTCTGCCAAGGAGAAGACGAAAGGATCCTTGTGACCCCTGGGTTGCCTGGGGCTGGTGTCCTCTTGTGCCACTTGTACAAAATAACCTAAAGCAGGATCTGACCTCCTGCTGGGTGGTAATGAGGGTATGTTCTGTTTTAATCAGTGTCTCACCCTTCCACATCTGGTAAAGTTCCATGCCTTAAATAAACCGTGCTCATATGTTTAGATTGTTGTTACTGCAGTTATTTCCACCCAAGAGAAAGAGAATGCTAAACTTTCCTGGTCTGTGCCCTCACTCCCACTTTCCACCGCCTCATCCCATCTGATAAGGAAAGAGGATTTCATTCAATTACTATTTCTAGGGAGAATGAGTTCCCAAACTCATATGTGATGTGAACTACACTAGAAAATCTTTGAAGTTGCCCATAACTTATAATAGTCTATTTTCCCTTAGCCTAACAGCCAATTTTGCCTCTGGCATGGAAAGAGATCACCATGTCTTCAATTGACACCAGAAGTAGTCGCCTTGTGTTTGGGGTTCATAATGTAGAATCACACTCAAGAAAGGTGCTCTCATCTTTAGAGGATCACAGCAAATGAGAACCAACGGTGCCTTGTCTCTCGCTTCTCATTCATCCCAGGGGGTCACTCTTGAGAGGCAAAAGCACCAGGACTCCATGTGTTCACCCTTCTTCCCTCCCTCTCTGCCAGGAGCCAGTCACTGTGCTGGGCCCATGGTTCACAAAGAAAAGGCACTGTCCTAATCCTTGAAGAGGCCACAGCCTAGTGAGGTTCACAGTGATGAACCCCAAAATTACATGACACAAGATGGAATGTAAAGAGAGATGTCAAAATGGTACAGGAACACAGAGGTGGCCTCCACTGGCTGAGTGGGATGGGGAAGGCTGTCCTGAGTTGCTGACTGCCAACCTCTCTCAGGGCTTGAATGTGGGTTCTCTAAAGGAGGGGGAAAGCTTAGCCTGAGAGGGAGGCCTAAGGGGCACAGTGTGTCCCAGGCATAGCAAGATGTCGAGTGAAGAGGTCAAGAGGAAGCAAGGCAGAAGATGAAGTGGAAAGTAAGCTGGGGCCAAACTTTACTTTGTTCTTTTCTGTAAGAAAAATAGTGCAAGACTTAAACAGTTCACTCCACTTTCATACACCAGATAAGCGAATAGTCTAGTCTCCTGTACCATTTCTACATAAGAGGCTCCCATGAGGAAAAGAAAGAGACCCAATTAAAGGTGATTTTCCCAAACCTGTGTCCTCTTGAAGTCACCTCTGGGTAGTGTGACTGGCCAACCGAAGTCAGTCCTATGGTATTCCCATCCTTTTGCCTGGTCAGTTCTCCTTTTTGGTGACCTTGTTTGGGGATAAGAAACACAGCAGTGGTCTTGATCTTTGAAAGCACAGGAAGCCTCTCTTTCTATTCCTTCTACCTTAGTTGGATGCCCTTAACAGCCAGACCCCAGCAGTTGCCCCCACGAAGAGTGAGGATCTCATGATCGACACAGTTCAAGATGTGGGAACTTGGTCTGTGCTAATAGGTGAGCTCCAACCAGTAGTGACTTGGCCAGATACCAGGAGGAAAGAAATTTGTATTTTAAGTTAAGGCTAACTATTACCGTATTGCTTAGCACTTCCTACTACATGAGCAGTTAACCTGCTGCAGGCAAGATATAGCATGAGTTAAAGTGAGTGTTAAAACAAAGCAGGCTTGTTCCACTTACAAGAAGGTGAAAGTCAGTGTTTGACAGAGAGAAGGGAGCAATCAACCGGCAAGCTACTCTCTATTCCTAAGAATGCTGCAGACGTTCCTAGTAAGACTATTGCTTGCAAAGTTAACTCTTCTCTCTTCTTAATACTCACAGTGGGGCCTTGTGAAAGGTCAATTGACCCAAATACCTTTCTTTTAGAAGCAAATCGGTAAATTCCCAGGGAAAATCTTTGAGAATGTTAATCTTTGAAAGTGTACAGAAAGGGTAAGGGAAAAGTGAGCCAAACCACCACCCCCTCCTAATAGTTTTTAAACAAGATTCAGAAAGCAATTAAAGTTAAGTGTTCAAAACATCTGGTTCTTATTTGAAATATAATTAGAAATGTATCTTAAAATATAAGGAATTTTAAAAGCTGAGAGGAAGTACATTTCTGGGTGACCACATGTTTTGGAATGATGTCATAATCATGGCATGGAGAGGAATACCAAAGAGTCCTCAGCAATATTTTGAGAGATTTTCTCCTTATGTTGTTTTATTGTTTTTATGAAAAGTTATATACACACAAAAAAAGAGGGGAGAGAATGAGACTTTGTCAAACATAATTAAGAAGCAATGGGTTCTTAAACCTAAATGACATAAAGAGAAAAGGTGGTTGATGAAATACGATTTTAAAAGTTAATCAATGACAAAACGAAGGTTTTGCTACTTTTTCTTTCAATTTTCTTCTCTTTCAAAGTCCTATTTGTTTTTATTTACTTCATTTTACATTCTGGAAATAGCAATAACAAAAAATAAATATGTATTTGATTGTTGTTACATGCCATTGACTCGTGGTGACTGTGAGTAAGTGACGTTCATGATGTCCCATCCACAGCCCTACTCAGCGACTGTAGATTCTTGCCTGTGGCTTCTTTTATGAAGTCAATCTACGTCCTATTTAGTCTTCCTGTTATCATGCTGCATTCTGTTTTTCCCAGAATTGTTATCTTTTCCAAAGAACCAGGCCTTCTTATGATGTGCCTAAAGTAGGATAACTTGGGTTTTGTCATTTTTGCCTCCAGTGACTTTTCAGGCTTAATTTGCTCTAGGCACCACTGGTTGTCCCTCTTTCTGGTGGCCCAGGGTATCCATAGAATTCTCCTCCAGCATGTATTTCCAATATATTTGATTAGATAACCCAAAAAGGAAATAAATGACCACTGTCTGGCTCCTTGTCCCAGCTCACTCTCGTGTGTCTCCTTGGCCACCTTTTAAAGTTCTGACACCCAGACCTATTGCATTAGAATCCCCAGGGGTCAGACATCAGGCATCAATCTGTTTTGTCTTGTTTTTTATAAACTCCCAAGGTAATGTTAATGTGCAGCCAAGGCTGAGAACCAGCATCCTCGACTGTATAGCATCGTAAGTGAGAACCTCCCTGGAGACATTCATGACAACAACCAAGTGCTTCCCAGGCTCTTGTATTCCCAGACCGTGGATATTTCAAAAAGCACTTGTGGGAGCAATGTATACACTAGTTTGTCAAGGTAGTAAAGGAAATTACCATTTATAATCATGATCATTGTAAGAAATAAAGGACATTTTAGTATCAAAACAGCAGAAAAGATATCTCAAAATATTTAAAAATCTGATTACATATGTATATACATACACTTACGTATATGTATGTATATGTGTAAATTTATATGCTTGTGCGCACACACATATATTTAACCATATTTCTTTTGCTTTTTTACTAAGAAAATTTCTTGGACTGCCTAGCTTTGGGAACAACTTGGATTCTATCAGCAATGATCCTTCCAAGAATCTGATACTGATTGAGACTTTACTATATGCCAAGCACTTATCTAACTGGTTTACATATATAAATCATTTAATTCTCATAAATCTAAAAAATAGGTATTGCTGTTATATTTATTTTTCAGGTAAAGAATCAAATCATAGGAAAGCTAAACAATTTGTTCCAGGGCACACAGTAAGTGATGGAGCTTGACTTTGAACCAGGCTCTCTGATTTCAGAGCCTCACATTCTTACCACTTTACTGTACACATAGCTGTGTATCCAAGCATTACATTAGTCAGCAAATATTTATTAAGCTACCTCTATGTGCTGGGCATTGTGATGAGCCCAAGGGAAACAGAGCCTAAAGGAGGAAAAAACATAGGCCCCTGGGACACATTTATTTCTCACTCTTCATGTTTCCACAGAAGGGAGGAGTTTCCACAGAAGGGAAGAATTCCCACTCCACTTCCCAGGAAGGAAATACAGGAGGAGCCCGTCCAGCTTCTCTCTGTCCTCTACTCACTCCTGGGAGTGCCTTGAAAATTTATCAGGTGATCAGTGATTTGGAAGGAAGGAGAAACGTGGTAGGCAAGCAGGGAGCTTCCTGGCAAGAGTCAAAGATTGCCAGTGACCATGGGAAAAGTCTGCCTAATTCACTGCTATCCTAGAAACCCTACTGGTCACTCAGGTACCAAGAAGGCTGGCCAAAAGCCTAGTACCTGCCACAGCTGAGCTTGTCACTGGCAGCAACACCTGGGACTGAGAAAGGATTTGTCTGCTTGTGAAAAATGATCATTAAGTAAAAGTTAGTTTGTGCTGGGGGGACATGCACTAAAAACACAGGACTTGAGAAAAGCTGAGCATCTGTGCTAACATTATAACATCCATGAAGGCTGCCAAATGTCGAGTGTCTTGTGTACAGTATGCAAGCACCCACAAAGGTAGACCAGGAGGCTCAGGAGCCCAGAGCAGGAGTTCCCAACCCAGACTGGGGGCTAGGGATATAGGAAAGAAGTCCTGGATGATCATAGGCATTTTTAGACTCTGGAGAGTGGGGTGGGAGCAGTAAGACATGCCAGGCAGGAGTGAAAGCAAATGTAGAGGCAGGAGACATTGTGACATGCCGTTCAGAATGACTATAGAAAGAGTCTGCAGCAGAAGGGTCAGAAGTGAGGCTGGAGGGGTGGAGTCATGAAGGACTTGAATGCCATGCTAAGGCTTTATATTTTGCCCTGAAGGACAGGAGGAGCACCTGAAGGGGTTTAAACAAGGAATGACATGATCACTTTTACATTTCAGTAAGCTTTCTTCAGCAATCTTGTGAAAAATGGGGTTGGGTGGGGTGGGCAGGACAAGGTGACCTGCTGGGAGGACGTTGGGATAGTGGTTAGGCAAAGGAAGAGGAGGTCTTAAAACGAGGCAATGGCTGTGGGGATGAAGATGAGAGAAACTAAAGAGACATCAGTGGACTGATCAGCTTTGGAAGCCAGGGGAAAACAAGTGTGATTTCTGACTTAGGTCTGAGTACATATTGGTGATATTCCCAAGATGGGGAATATAAGATCAGGGAGACGATGGCAGTTCACCTTTGTCAGGTGGGCCTTGAAGTGCCCATGAGGGGAGCTCTTGTCATGCTTTACTGAACTGGATACTGATTCTGCCAGCTTGCCACAAGCCTCTCCTTGAGTTGCCAATGACACCCATGAGAATGCAGTGGCCATCTTGCAGTAGGGTCCAAAATCCATTTTGTTTCTCTTTCCATGGGCACTGTCAGAGTACAAGCTGAGGATCTAAGGTCTGGTTCTGGTTCCCTTCCCCTGGGAATCACCAAGCCCCTCCTGCACACTCATTTTCTTTCTCAAGTGGCACTCCATAGTAACTGGTTCCACCAGTTTCCAGAGCATTCTTTTCCCTCCTCCACTCCAGCTGAAACAGTTCTTCATCAAATCACATAGCCTCCAGGCAAACACGTTCTCTGCTGGGGACCCCCCCCGCGCCCCCTCCAAGCAAAGCACCTCATCTAACCAAGAAGCCACCATCCTGCTGTCTTAAATCACACTCCCAGCTAGTTTATCTGCCTCATGTGAGTCAGTTCTGTTTGGGGCTGGCAGATTTAGATTAAACCTCTCAGCGGATCTAGTCTATTCTGAGGTCTGCCCAGGCAGAAGGCACACTCTGGTCTTTCCAAGAAATCTAAGGCTATTAAGGCTATCCTGAGGTGAGCAGGGAGCTTGGGGTTACATGAGCGCCAGTTCAGAGCTAGACCAATGCTAAGCCTCTCCCCACTACCCTTGGCTCAGACCCAAGTTTGACGAAGAGAGGCTCTTCTGTATTGTCCACCTCCCCCTCTATCCTCCAAGACTGGACCAGGCTTGAGAGAAAATGGTAGGATTCTCGGCCAATCTGAAGATCACAGAAGCAGCTCCTTTTAATAGACAATCAAAGAAGCTAAGTTTTGGACTGAATTAGATCTCAAATTTTCTTCTGGACCCTCCATGCAGAAGGACTTACCTACCAAATGTGATAGATTGGGGTTGTCTGGGACCAGCAGGGAGGAGGTTGGTCGCTCTAGGATTATCTCCTGCGTCTGGCTGCCCAGCTCCTTCAGCTTGAATGTCACACATCCCTATCCCATTCCTATCCAAGAGGCTTCATTTTTTAAAAAATCTTCACTTGGGGATATGTTTTTATTGATTTTAGAGAGAGAGAAAGGGAGAGAGAGAAACATTGATGTGAGAGAAAAACATTGATCAGCTGCCTACTGTACATGCCCTGACTGGGGATTGAACCTGAGACCTAGGTATGTGCCCTGACCAGGAATCAAACCAGCAACCTTTTGATGTACAAGATGATGCTCCAACAAACTGAGACACCTGGTCGGGGCCAAGAGGCTTCATTTTGATGTGAACTGGAGTTCAAACATGGCTTGGTTATAGACCTAGCTCTGTTCATGAAATGGCCTTGCTATAGGAAGGCTGTCATCATCAAGAATCCAGACAAATGCAAGTGGTGCTATTGCCAAAATACAAAACTATCACTCTCTCAAACTAGTTCTCTGAGGCAGCAATACAGCTCAGCCAAGTGAATAGCCCTGGTGTGACAACTTTTGACCCCAACCCATCTTTTCTTCTGCCTCTCCAATTTCGTGATGTTGTGGAAAGATTGGAGGCCAGTAAATCTGGAGCCTAGTTGTTATTCTGCCCCTTTAACAGGACAAGTTCTTTGGGCTTCAGTCTTCTCCTCTAAAAATATCAGATTAAAAAGAGATGAAAGGAGATTAAATGAGAAAACACATGTGGAAACTCTTACATGCAATATAAAGCAGTAAAATTTGAATTTTCTGTACAGGTTTCTTCAAAACACTGCTGACCATTCATATACTAATTTAAATTGTTTTGTTTGTCTATTGTTGTTTCTTTTGTTTTTGATTAGCATTCACTATATATTTATTCAGCAAGCAATTATCAACACCATCATAGTGTGGAGGTGTCATCTTCTTAAAGAGGCTTGTCTGTGTTTTTCTCTCTCTGGTATTTTCTGTGGCCTCCAATCTGATCAGACAACAGTAAGGGGCTCTCTTTTCACTGCCACAGGGGTCAAGAGGTTAGAGCAGAAATGCACACTTCAGCTTTTGGATTTCAAAATGGACTTTGAGTCTCATAGCAAATATAAGATAGAAAAAGTGTTTGAGAGTTTCAGAAAACAAGGTCTTGAAAGACTTAGGGCATAGGATTTGTGCTATAAATGACATAGTTAGGAGAATAAATGATTAGATGAGAATGGGGATTTGCACTCCGAAGGAGTCATCCAGACAAAATGGGGCAGGCAGGAAGAAGACATCAGGGGAGGCAGGGAATGAAAGAGCCCTTACCTAGGTAGGTCAGGGGATTGGAGAGGCAACCAGTGATTCTCTCTCAGGGGAGCCAGATTTGGCAGGAAGTCTTTCTCATGCTGGTGGGATAGAGTATCAGTAAGGTAAAAATAGCAGAAAGGCCAATCTTCATTGAGAAGGTCTAAAACAGCCCTACCAAGTTTCCTCTGTTCCCAGTGTAAAGCATTCAAAAATTAGCATTCTGTCCTTCCTAGAGAGAGACAAGGGTATAACCAAGAGACAGGCAGTACTGTGGCAGAAGAGGCTAGTTTGGTTGGTATGGACACACTAACAGAGACCAGAAGAAACATGATCATCTCAGCAATGCCCAAGCTGGGAGAAGTCAACAAACAGGGACCTGGTGGAAGAGGAAGCATCTTGGCAGGCACCACCATGGGTAGATGATGACAACCAGTGATCTGATCCCTTGAAGGTGTGGCACAATGTTAGCCCCTAGAACTTAGACCTGGTACATACATGGACAGAACAGGGAAACTCTGAATCAATCTAGAGAGTCCTGACTGCATTTACTCCGAACAGACTGTTTTTAGTACCAACAGAATGGCTCAAGAAATAAAACTAATTCAGTTTATTTTTTAAAAGTTGTATAGTTTTTGCTTCTCTGGGTTTTGTGGATTGAGATTTTGCAACCACAGAAATACTGTTTTATCATGTATTGATGGTTGAGAGCACTTTTACACATCATTTAGTTCAGGGCTGATACCCCCTGGCACACACAGGGAGAGCCACACCAGGGTTGGTTCTGGTTGGTTGATGATTTTACCATACTGATTATTAAATATTTTGAAATCCCCCTGGAATTGAAGGCCTCCTAATGTGCATGGCTATTGTGTGCCTCACTTATACTATATCTTCATCTATTTATTCATTCAATAAATATTTAAATTCCTTCCACATACCAGGAGCTATGTTAGCAAATTTATGGTGAAAGAAAAGAAAAGGACACAGTCTCTGCTATCATGGGCTTTACAACCTAGTGGGAGAAACAGACAGAATTTAATAATCACAAAAACAAATGTTAAATTACAATTGTGATGTCTGGTTCCTGGGAGAGGTACCTGGTTTTATAACCCTAGCCAGGGAGGTCACTTAAGGAGGTTAAGTCTGGGCTGAGACTGAAGAAAGACAAGGTGTTACCCAGGTAAGATAGAGGGAGCAGGGCATTTCAGGGGGAAAAAAACACATTCAAAGGTCCTAGGGTCTGAAGCAGCCTGGTACATTTGAAGGACTAAAAGGTGCCAGAGTTGCTGTCATACTGAGAATAATGGGGAGAGTGGCACAAGACGAGGCTAAAGCTGGTAGGCCATGATGAGGGTTGAAATCGTATCCTCTGAGCAAAAAGGATTTCAAGCAGGACAGTAGGTTACAAGGGGACTGTGCTACCCCTGGAGCTGATTTTTAGTATATGCTCACAAACCATTCTGGGAGGGTTTATGGCTTTGAAATAGAATAGACTTGAAGGAAATTTCCTCTGAATTCTGTCTCTGATTACTTTCATTACCCACCCCCCACTTTTGAGTGCCCACCTTTTTTCGTTTTGCTTCATATGGAAAGTTGTGGGTTCATAATGGGTCATCTATACAATGTGGATTGAGTTAGTGACTACTCAAGTTCTTTTCTTTGGTAGGAATTTCCAGGTGTCTGCTACATGCAAGTTAGACTAGTTTGGGTATATACCGGGTCAGTGGACATCTCTTGCTTCTACCTGCCCATCACCCAGTTTCCTCCTCTGATAACAACTTCTTGGCTGTACTTTATGGAACCACATTTTAGCATTCTCATTCCATGTAAGAATCAGTGGGGTCCATTCTGCTGTCTCCTGCTCACAACCCCAGGGCTGAGTGTGATCACTTAGCCTGATGAACATATTCCATGTCATCATGACTGGTTCAGGGGTAGCAGCAGAGTCAACCTGATCCACTGAGCCTCATTCCTAGCTATCTCCTGAAACAACAGGGAGGAGGAGAAGCCCCTTTCCCTGGGACTGACCTGCTGAGGAATGTGGTCCCGAGGCTGCCCCAGGCCACTGTGCAGAGAGGGACTGAGTGAGAGTGAAGCCAAGGCATGAGGAACTTGTGTTGAGAGAAAGCATGAGAGACAGAAGGAGGAAGAGAGAGAGAGAGAGAGAGAGAGAGAGAGAGGGAGAGGGAGAAGAGCAAAAGGCCAAGGCTCAATAGCATTGCTTGGAGCCTGAACTTTGTTTTCAGGAGCCAGCACTTAGCAGTGCTCCAGTGAATGTGAGCCAGCCCAGAGCCTGTGTGACAGCCTGACTCAGGCCTTGCTCACACAGTGTCATCCTTTCCCATCACCACTGCGTATTCTCCATCTGGCAGTTGAGTCTTTGTTGACACGCTCTTCAGGACGTACCTTGCTTTTATGTGAAGTCCAAACTAGAGCCTCTTTCATATCTGACAACACTAAGGAAGCAAAGTCCTCTCTGCTTTGTTTCTTGGCTTGGTTGGACCCTCACTCCTTTGTGCCCTCAACTTGCGTTCTCTCTTTTTCCAGACACCAAGTTATAGGGCACATCAGGAGCCCTTAGCCCTGGTCTCCTTCTCAAGTTCTTAAGCCACAATCTTTATTGCATGTGGTTCTTCCCCCTTCTGTGTGCAGTTTCTGGCCAACTCCCACAGGCTGACTTTTCCCCTCGTTGCCCTCTTCTCCTCTTCACTGATGATTATCTTAAATTCCTCCACATTCTGAGTTCCATCTTTATCCATATTTTAGGCCCTGAATCTCTCTTGCTGTCATTAATAAATCTCTCAAGCAATGTCATAGTCTTCAAAACCATGGCTCCCAAAAGGTGCATGCCCTCACCTCTGGCTGGCAACAGAACAAACTGTGCCACTGGAAGGGAAGACAGGCTTTTCGGGAGCCGGGAGAAAGGACTGACATAATGTATTTTACTCCCTCACGTGGTAGGCAACAAAATTGGAGACCAGAGAAGTTGTTAGTTGTTCAAAATATAAAACAGTTACTTAATGATTGATTAGTTGTCCAGAAAGAGATGAGAAAGCGTTAGCTAGTCGCTCGTGTTTTTTGGCATTCTCGAAATATCGAAACCCATGGTCCTGTTTGTGAAACAATAACCAAAAAGAGAAGGGTTTGCCTCCATCAATTAACTATGCTGTTCCAAGTTAATGCAGTGACTCATTTAAATTTGGAAAAAAAGGAGCCTTAGAGTGGTGGAAACATTTCGTACTTGAAACTGAGTTGGGAGAGTGATATGGAGGAACAGAATCCCTTCTTTATTGCTGAATGCATCTTAAAGATGCATGTCTGCAACGTGTGCACTTATAACTTCCTTGATCTAATTGAAACCCCATTCAATGACCACTTGATGTCCCCAAGGTGACCATTGACCTTAAGAGAACAAAACCTTAAACATTCCCTACAGCTGACAGCGACACAACCACTGGGGTGACTGCGGGTCCTATTGCCACATCACAAAGCCAGCACTTGGGTCCAGCTTTCCAAAGCATCTCTGTTCCCCCAGATCCTCACCCCACCCCGCACACATAATCTCAAACTCCTTGTTCTGAATCCAGATAAAAGATCTAGACAGAAAAAAAGAGATTCAGATGTGATGGGGAAAAAGTACAGAATATGAGAAGAGAGAGGATGGAGGGATACAAATAGAAATAGGAAGAGAAGGAAAACAGAGAGATGCCATTTAAACTCTACATAGATACTGCTGCCAAAGATTTTAATTAAGCTTTTACCTTTTACTAAGGGGAGGTCATTCCCCTCTTTGTGAAAAAGGATGACAATAAAAACTAATAATAAAAATGATTGTCTTGATGAATAACTGCTCTGCATTGTGCGAGTATATGTATATGTAGAGAATTTAAAGAATGTAGATAATGTATGGGCTATAAATTTCAATGATTATGAAGTAAAGACTCTTAATGTCTTAAGAAACAATATCAGCAAAAACCAAATTCTTCATGGGGTAAAGAGGTATTTTAATTCCTCATAGGCGTGTGTGTGCACAGCACACACAAAATATGCATTATATTATATAGTGTGTTAAAGTGGTTTACCCATTTGGATCATTTGAAAGTAAATTGTGATAACACACAAAATCTGAGCTGAGGATGAGAGGAAATCTGGAACCATTTTTCTTTAGCTGTTTAGCACAGCCTCTGGCATAGTGAAATTCCTCACTTTCTGAAAATAGTAATGGTGATGAGCTCTTTTCCTGCATGGGCGTTGTTCCTCTTTGTTAGCTACCTGCACGTTCCAGTCTTCCTTCCCCAGGTAGGTTGCACGCTCCTTTTGCTTACCTTTGCACAACTTGCAGTCCTTGCTGCAGGATCCTGGGTGAAGGAAAGGCTCAATAACTACTGCTCAGCTCATTGGCTGCCACCTGGGCCAAGCAATTTCCTTTAGAACCAAGAGGGTGACTTGACTCAGCAGCTTCCACCTTGAGAATAAAAGACAAGCCAAAGTCATTGTGACGTTTAACCCACAGCCTTTAGGCCAGATGTGACCCAACACAAAATCCTAAATTTACTTAAAACCTTTTTTTTGGCTTATCAGTTTTTGTGTATTTAATGTGTGGCTTAAGGCAACTCTTCTTCCTCCAGTGTGGCCCAGAGATGCCAAAAGATTGGACACTTCTGAATGGATCTGATGGTCTGAGCAGACCAAGGTGGGGGAAGTGTGCTGAGCCAGGCCTGAGACTGTTCGACCCTGTGATGGTCAGACAGCCACAGGGGCCTGCCCTGACTCGACCACACAGGCCTGGTTTCCTCCTCCTTTGAAAACAGAGCGGAGCCCCCACGGAGGGTTTGAGAGTCTGACATGATTTTTCAACTGGATTAGTCACTTCAGATTCCTGTATTTCTTGCTCCTCTCTCTCTGTGTCTCTTTCTGTCTTCATCTAAGTCTTGTCTCTCTTAAAAGCATTGAGCTTGCTGCATATTGAGCTTGAGCTTGGGCATATAAAAAGATGGAAAAATATGGGTGTTCCTATATAATATCCCCCACATGAGCAGTTATTCTATTCCAAAGAGGAATGATTCTTGTTTTGTTTTTTAATATTTTATTTATTTATTTTTAGAGAGTGGGGAGGGAAAGGAGAGAGAGAGAGAAAAAAACATCAGTGTGTGGTTGTGTCTTGTGTGTTCCTTACTGGTGACCTGGCCCACAACCCAGGCATGTGCCCTGACTGGGAATCAAACCAGCAACCCTTTGGTTCGCTGGCCTGCACTCAATCTACTGAGCTACACCAGCCACGGCATGATTCTTGTTTTTTAAGCAGAGTAGTTCTCACTTGAAATGTTTCTTCTCCCCATCCCTGGCATATATCTCTATGACATTCCTTAATTCTGGGACCTCAGAGATTGTAACCTATCCCTTTATCCTCTATTAAAATATGAATATAATTCACTCGGAGAGCTCATTAAAAAAATGGAAGCAGCCATTCGGACTTTAGTGTGAACGAGTTTACCAGTTACTCCGTCATTCTTAGATTTCACTGAAAAGAAGTCAATGAAAACCATGGGCCCTGGGAAAAGGGGATAGAAAGAGCTGTGTCATTAGGGGAGAGGAGGTGGGGGGAGAAATGAAGCAAAAATGTGAAGCTGAAGATACCAAAAAGAAAATTTCTTTTTTATTATTTTCCCAATGTCCTCCCTGCTCACTTCTCTCTCTGATAATACTTTTCTTTGTGTGAACATGTAGGGTATTCCTATGTATACCCCTAGGCATTTTGAAATCACTTTGACATCTGGCATTGAAACCATGGAAAACCTACTACACTTTCAGTCAAATATCTTTAATTCACTAATTCAGTGAATATGATTCAACAATGTGTTGGGCATTGGGGATATAAACATGAACAAGATAGGTAAATTGTCTTTATCTGTGTAATGAGAATATTTGTGCCAATTGTCTAATTAGACTATGTTTTGGGGAAAAAAAGAAACATACCTGTTTGGCTTAGGTTAGTGGGAAGGGTTGTGTGTGTGTGTGTGTGTGAGAGAGAGAGAGAGACATTGAAGGCACAAGGAAATCAGTAAGTCTTCGGGAATTTTGCTATATTTATTTCCAATTATTTTGAAAATGTGACTTACCTTGAATGAATACCTTAATTGCTCATGCTGCAATTCGAGCCATTAGATTTTTATTTCCTATGGTCATAACATTACAAATAGAGAAAAAATTCCTAGAAAGACATTTTATACCATCAAACCACCCAAATTTAATAACAAAAAGCAAGGAAAATAAAGTATAAATATGTGATTTCATATTTATTTATTAAGTATATAAAACCAAACACCTAAAAACAACCTTGTTAATATTCCTGTAGAAGTTTTTCTGCAAAGGATGTACTTACCGAGAATTCTTTAAAATGAGCCTATTAAAATATAGGCTAAAGATGGCTTCTACCATCAGTATAGTCATCTCAACTGCTGGAAGGCCCTTGACATTGTATAAAACTTCACAGGCATCCCTCTCAGGCATCTTTTTCCTGATTGAAGGTGTATGGGTGCCTTTGAAATTGCTTGAACAGTGACAGCTGAGGAATGGCTCTTTCCTTGCTCAGTAGACAGCTGGAAGGTTTCTCTATCACGAGTTGAGGGCTGTTTGTTCCAGCATGTGCAGAAAGAATCTTCAATGCCCCACCCAAGACTGGTACAGCTTTGAGAAGCATGGGCTCCGTTCTCTTCCTCATCTTACCCTGAACCCTCCAGAATTTCTGCCCTTTTCTTGAGCTCTGCTTTAGTTATCCTTAGTTCCCTTTCTCCCTTTCAGCATTTTGACACTTCTGGATATGGCCTATTTAATCTCTGGATGCAAATCCAAAGTCTATTCTAAGATTAGTTCTAGTCCCAGATGTATATGGGTCTTTCAACATTGCCCTGTTATCTCAAGGTCCTACTATTCTTGGTGCCCAAAATGGATTTAATTACATGTCCTAATTGTCCTGCAAATGTGAAGAAGTGAGTACAAGGGAGATAAGACTCAAGGGGATAATCTGGGCCAACTCAGCGGGCCAAGAAAGAGTCAAAGAAAGATATGATGCTCCCAACCCTCACCTCCACTTCACCTCTTTGCTATTGTCCTTTTGATATTTGTTGTTGTTGTTTCTGCATTCCTTGATTCTCTACGTTTCTAACCTCGGGTCATTTCTCCATTATTCTTCTAATCTGCTTGGAGCAGGATCCAATTCTGCCTGGAGCCCTTGCTGAGGTGACCTTGGGCCCATAATGAAATAGGAAACCCAAAAATGAAGATGCAACAATGGGCTCAGGAACAAATGTTTAACCACAGCAGCATGTATACCAGGACCATGAACTTCCGCTAATGCAAGTTCCAAAGAAAGAGGAAGTGTTTGACAAGTCTGTCAGATCGCCTTTGTGGAAGCTGCTTTTAGATGCTTCTTGCCCAGAGTATAATGAGGTGACTCATAAAAGAGTCTTTATTCATTGACCCTTTCTTCAGAGTCCTCAATGAAATGACTCACATCTATTTACTAGATTTTATTGGCAATGTTTGATGAAATCCTTTCCTCTGGGAACAGGAAGTACTTGGTGTTACTTAGATGAACTGCCATTGGGGGTATGGTGGCGCGCGTGCCGTTGATGGGCTGACTTTGTCAGGATGCTCAGCAAGCGCCGGCACAGTGATGTTTGTGGAGGCAGGCACGTCAGTTTTTGAAAACATAGTGGTTATCAGTAATGTTTTAATAATTCAGATTCACAAAATGTAAGGCTGGACAAAGTGTTTTCTGCAAGACTGACTGTGAGTAAGAGGTATTATGGGGAGCATTAACACAAGGCTCAGTAACTCAGTCTTGGGAATTGTACTCATTGAGTTTTCCTAGGGAAGTTACTAAGATACGTGCAGTCAATGGGACGTAAGAGAGGTGGAGTTAACTGGGGAAACTGCCAGGATCACTTCCCACAGCAGAAGTGACCGTGAATTTGCTGGTGTCACTTCAGACTCAGGAGTAAACAGGGCAGGCAACAACCAGGCCAATGAGGCACTTTACACCAAAGGCCAGTAGACATCACAGAGTGTATACCCTAGTACCTGCAGAAGTCCAGGGGACCTCTCTTTCCCTGCTACCATAGGACAAATAAGCCAACATATTCCTCCCCTAAACATCAGGTGCTATCTTGGAGAAAGAAGCAGGGGGAAGGGAAGACTACCTAAGAGGCTGAGTAATTATACAAGAGAAACAAAACATTACCTGAAGAAAGAATTTAAATTATCAAGTGGGCTAAGGTTTAACTCAGATCAGACATTTAATTAAAATTTTCCTAAGAGCCATCCAATGGGAGCATGATAAATAATAAGGTTATTTATAAACTGGAGTCATTACATTTTTTTTTTTACACATTAAATTGTGCCTGCATAACTTGAGTTAGCAACTCTGCTACACAGTTGATTGTTTAACACCTATTATATGCCATCCTTGGCATGGATGGACAAAACAAGTTCAATTGGTTTATAGCACTTTTGGTAAGCTCCATGATGGGGGATACCTCAGTGACATAGGGGCCCAGAAGAGAGGCATTTCATTGAGGATTAGGATTTAGAGAAGGCTGTGAGAGTGTTGAGACTTGAGTTGAATTTGAAAAAATAAGCAGGTCTTACCTAGAATTTAGGTCTAGGAAGGAAAAGTTGTTACCAGTTACTAAAATCCCTCACTCCATTATCCTGCAGGTGCTGGAGGGCCTCAGTTCCATGAGGCCACAGGCTGGTCCATTGTCCTAAGCCAACAAGAAGAGGAGCCCGGGCGGGGGTGGGGGTGGGGTGGGGGGGAGCCATAGCTCTTCCCCCAACCGTGCTGCCTGCAGGATGGAGCAGCCCAGCCTCCCTCGTGTGTTCCCTGTCCACGGCTCAGCGCAGCGTGGTTTCGATGTGTTTGCACGATTATCTATCATCTGTGGTCCCCAGGCCAGTGTGTCGGCACTTACCATGCCATAAAATTAATCCCCCTTTTTATGTATGATTACTTAGCAAAGATATTTTGTTTACTTTGGTAGATTTTTATGTGGCCTCAAACCAGTGTCTTTGTGTGTGTGTGTGTGTGTGTGTGTGTGTGTGTGTGTGTGATAGTTTCAGTTTCAAGAGGCAAGAAAATTGGAGAAAGGTCAAGAGGCTACTTGTTAAAGAGTAGAGATAAGCAGCAGGATATGCAGAAAGAAAGGCCCCTGGAGCTGGGAAGCTGAGGGAAGGCAGGGAAGGAGCCAGCTCTGCGGGGAGGGACCAGCTGGGGCTGACAAACAGCCTTCAAGCAGAGAGACTGCTTTGAAAATGAAAAGACAGTGTTAGACCTGAGAGCAGAGGAAGAAACATATCCCCAAGAGAGACTGAAGTCCTGTCTCTTTCCTGAGCTGAAATGCACTGGGTCTCCCCAGCAGCCCCCAGGGATGGGTCCGGGAGGAGGGTGGGACACTGCAGGCAGGGCCACACTTAGAGCTTAAAATGAAGAGGCTGATCCAGTCCTTTGAAGTCCCACGTAACAGATTTCATGTCCAACTGACACTGTGTAATGGTTTTATCTCTCTAAGAACAAATATCCTGGGACATGAAGTGGCACAGAAGGGTGTGTGGTAGAATAAGGACTGTGAGTATCAGCTCCTTGTTCTTTCCTCTTCTCCACTGTATTGAGTAACATGGATTCAAGTTTGTTCTCTATGTCTAGGTCTCCAGCAAATGTACGAAGTGCAGCTCCATTGCCGAGTGTCTAGAACACACAGCCTCTCTTTGCATTGTGGCTGTCACGACAGCTACCTGCCAGCCTCTTTATCTAAACATTCAGAAATGTTTACATGTGTTCTTCTCCCCCTTATGTCCTGAGATATCCTGACTCTTGCTGAGCCATGCGCTTTCCTTCAGTGGTTCAGATATTCTCTCAGTATTTGTTTGCAAATTTCTATCCCTAGGCTTGAATTTTCTCCAAAGTTCTAGTGGCTCGGATCCACACGGCCTGCAAGCCATCCCCTTGAATGGCTCCTCACTGAACATGTTTGCTTGTTCACTCAGCAAACATTTGTGGTACATCCAACATGCCAAATCCTGTGCCCAGACACTGGGTTTTTATCTAAATTAGAAACAGTTCATTCCTCAAGGAGCTCCCCATCCAGGGAGAGAGACAGATTATGTAGAAATGTGGTACAGAATGTGCTAAATTCTAGCTGCCGGGAGACAAGCAGGCCAACCTCTGCCTGAGAATGAGGGGGAAAGCCATCCAGGGAAGGAGGGAAATTGCTGAGGGCCCAGCCTCATCGGAGGCTCTGCCTGCCTGGGCTGTGAGTCCACCAGGGACAGGCAAACATGAAGCCATTACAGCCTGGTACAGCCTGGGAGGCCACCTGAGGGAGGCGATGTTCACCGGGGCAGAGCTGGCGAGAGCTGTGGTGTCCTCCAAGATCTAGCCCTCATGAAATTGTAAAACTCTCTGAGGAATCCAGAGCACCTCCAGGCCTCACACACTCACCTGGGAACAGAAAGCAAGTTTGAGGAAAGTTTCGTAAACTGACATGGCCCAGGAGTTGTCGGCATGCCCGCACAAGGACACAGTGGGACCCAGCACTTCTGGTTGAGCAAACAGGGTCTCAGGATTCAGCGGTGGGGGTGGGGGGTGGGGAGAGCTGTCCTGTCCTGCCACTGGGCCATGTGGAGGGATTCTGGGGCCCAGACACACTGAAGAAACCAAATTACTGAGAAGAATTAGTAAAAGAATGAAGAGATTAGAAATGTAATAAACAGATACAATACCATGGCAGTGCTCTGAAAACACGCCTTTTTCTGAGTCTTCTCAGGAATCACCATAGTCACTGGGTAATACGTCGTAGTGAAGGAAACATGGTTCAGGGTCAGACTATGGGTAAGTCCAGCTCTGACTTGCAACAACAGGTAACTTAGGCCTCAAAGTCCTCATCTGTAAATGGAGGGGGTTGGGGGAAGAGGAAGCGGGAGGAGGATTTACTTAGAATTTATGTGTGAAAACTGAAGCGCCTGGTAACTATTAAATGTTCGATACATGGTCCTTGTTATGACTATTATTACTGAGAGACGAGCCTCCTCTTCTCGTTCTGCATCATGTCACCAGACAAGTCCTTCCTCCCCCTGTCTTTCCCTGTCAGGCCTTTCTCAGTGGCCTCACAGCTGGAGTCTGGCCGTGGAAGTTGTGAGCCTCCTCGTCTCTCTAATCCTTCTCTGCACGGATAACATGCCCCCTTGTCTGCAGAGCTGGCCCTCCTTACAACACCTGATGGGACCCATCCCACCCCTGAGCCCCTACCCCTTGTCCTATACACATTTCTTGCGGCACTTGACACATTCTGCCTGCCATGGTGGTGTCTGAACACCTGTCCTAGGCTCACAATGAGCCAGGAGCCCTGAGTACAGATTCCAGGCCATTTTCACTGGTTCATGTTCAGCACCTGGCAGATCACCCTATGTGGATAAGTGTTCATTATGGATTGAATGTAACTACAAAAAACAATCAAACACCTATCGACTATGTTAACAATGAATGAAAGTCCATTTCCCTACACAGTTCCTTCTGTTAACTTACCAAGAGGTGAGTGAAAAGGTTATCTAAGCCAACTTCCCATGGACCATACCCTCAAACCCTCAAAATAACATATATTTGACACCTAAGTGCATGTCTCACTCAAAGCAGGCCACCCAAGCCATGTATTGTAGTCTTTAGTGTTCCGGAATTTACAATATAAAATGGAAGCTGATGCCACATCCCAGGGCCATTAAAAGTCAAATCCCAACACTATAAACTCTAAAAGATCATAAAATAGACCATAAGAAAAATTACTCCCAATAGGAGAGTCTGCCGGGCTTGCCAGGGTTTGACAAGTATACACTTCGTTATAATCTGATTTTGCTTGTGGCATTACCAGCAAACTTTATAAATATTAAGGATCTTCGGAAATTCTTTAAGATGAAAAATATGCCAGAGATTAAGAAAAATGTACAAAGGAAATGAGGAGAGGACAGGCCCCAAACGGGGACTTGGATGAGGTTGTGGTGGAATGGTGCTTTATTCTGTACGTGAGGTCCTTCTTCCTTAATGTCTTTCTTTACGCAGGCTGTGACAGATCCAAAGATGACAGGGTAATCTGAGAAATCTGGAAAGTGCTCAGACACTCGGGGATACATTGGTGGCCTGCCCTCTTATGAGGTTATTCCTATTCTAACGAACTTGAAAAAGGTAGGACCTGTTTATCCTAAGAAGTAATATCAGAAAAGCGTTTTCCTTTCCTGCCAGTTTTTATGAATCTCAATCTCTACTAAATGATTCCTCAAAATCTCAAGTAATGATTAGAACGTAGTAGCTTCTCAACAAAATACTTTTGAACTGATGAAAATCATGTATGATTGCTTATAGCTTCAGTTCCAATTATTGCCACATTAAGTTGTGTTTTATAAAATTAAGAGTAAGTTTTGTTTTGCTTTCGATATCGTTATGTGCCATGACACGGGGGTTGGCTCTGTGGGCCCCAGTGGCTTTATGACGGAGGGCTTCCAGCAGGTCACCGTGTGTCTCTTCCAGATGTCCTGCTGGATGGCTGCTGAAGCAAAGTGTGAGCACACAGAACGTTGCTCATTTTACCTGGTGGAAAAATGCAGACAACTATACTCGAACAACAATAAAAAAATAAAAATAAATGTAAAAAAAGGCCACCATGCCGCAGGGCACAAGTGACTGACAATAAAATAGCAAATGCCAGCAAGCTGTTAGGATTGGGGTTTTGCTGGGGCACAGATGGAAACACATTTACACCCAATAAACGGGGGCTGATGGACTGCATTCAGTAGGAAATGCAAGAAAAAGGAGGGAATAGAATGGGAATAGTGAATGGTATCTGCTTTTTAAACAATGGTTGCTTAAAGTGACAAGGTCTAGCTTTCTGAAGCTCTGTTAAAGCTTTGGGATATACACACACGTGAGCCCTACAACAAGCCTCAGCCAGCTGGATGCAGTAGGTATATTAACGAAATAGTGAGGGAGGGGATTGATGTAGGAACATTGGGCACATATTAAACTTCAGCCATTGTCTGAATACACTCTCTTATTAAAAGGTTCATATCAAGTATTTACGTTACTCCATGTCAATGAACCTCCTTGACTATTTTTGTTACCCAGTTTATGACAGGAACCAAATTTAGCATGGGGGCTGCCCCTGAGGTGTCTTCATACGGCTGGAAATGTCACAGTCCCTCACTGCACTGCGTTCCACGTGGCTGATGTCACCAGGTTTTCTGACCATAGAAAAGCCTCTGCTGAGCACCCGGGGGTCCTGGTGATGTCATGGGGAGCAAGAGCAAATTAGAATCTGGCCTAGGCGAACAGTCACCCCTGGGCCCATAGCTGTTTATTTTTGCACATTCCTCCTGCCCACCACCTCATAACTCATCTTTGTCCCCCTTCTCTGACGCTTTTGACACAAAGCAGAACCAGCAGAAAAGAATAGAAGGTTACAAATGAAACAGGCTCAGGAGAGGGGGGAAGTACTGGTAAGGCGGGAAGGTCAGAGCAACAGTGGCTTTATTTCGTCCAGGGGTGGGATGGTGAGAGAGGCCAAAACAGGCAGAGCAAGGGGTTCTGGCCATGATGCTGCACTGAGAGGCAGCCTCTCCCGTGAGAGGACACTTCTTGTGTGTTTATTTGAAAAGCACTTTATCAAAAATGATCATCTGAAGATGAAAGGTAGTATGACATACTCCCCTTCCTCCTCATACACACACACCCTCTCATGCACACACACTCTTTCACACACACACACACACACACTGAATGTTCCTCACTGAGAACCTCTCTTCACAGGTTCGGCCACTATGGCACACTGGCCTTCTGAGAGGACAGAGAAAGACTGCTTTATGGGAAAAGTTAAATCAAATAGTTTAACATTAAAAAAATTTAATGCTTGTTATTTCACCATTGTAGCTTCGTTCCTTTGGAGCTTTAAGGTTCCTGTCTGAAATTTGAACACCCTGAGGTCAGAGACAGAGGGTACTCCATAAGCCCATCAGTAAGTAAATGTGATTGGTTGTTCTCTAGTTTGCCCTGGGAATCCTTAGTTCTGAATTATTTTGACATCTAGGCACTGTGACCAGGACTTGTGCTGTCCAGGGCCCCAGGCCTGCTGCGCTGGGCCTAAGATTTCACTGAGGCGAACCTTCCCTTCTGGGTTGCTTAGGTGCCAGGACATGAGATCCAAAAACAAGACTAAAAGGCAAACAACATATTGGGAAAATATGTGCAATTAACCCTTGTCACAAAGGTTAATTGCCTTAATACAAAGAGTTTTGCGAATCAATAAAAGCTGAATACTACAGTAGAAAATCAACAACAATGACAACAAACAAAAAGATGCAACAGAAAACAAGGAGATAATTCATAAGGGAAGAAATACAACATGATTCAAAAGCAAAGAAAAACAATTTAAACTCACAAGTAATTAAATGCAAAATAAAGCAACGATGAGATACTATTTCAGTTACTAAATCAGCAAACATTTTGTTTTTTTATTAATGATAAAATTCAATACTGGCAGAAGTTATGGAAACTGGACCTCTTAAAAGAGGTCTATAACTACTGTAGTTAGGAGTGTAAACGGGCACAGCATTTCTGGCGGGAAATTTGGGATATTTATCAGTGGCCCTTTAACCCAGCTTTCCTCAATATGTACATCACAGGGATCTGGTTAAATACACTATGGCACATCCAAATGTCACTACTAGAACTCATGTTGTAAAAGAAACATTCTGCGCTGGCTGGTGTAGCTCAGTGGATGGAGCGTGGGCTGCAGGTCAAGGGGTTGCCAGTTTGATTCCTAGTCAGGGCACATGCCTGGGTTGCAGGCCAGGTCCCCGGTGGGGGCCGTGTGAGAAGCAACCACACACTTGATGTTTCTCTCCCTCCCTTCCCTTCTCTCTAAAAATAAATAAATAAAATTCTTTCTAAAAAAAAAAGAAAGAAAAAAGAAACATTCTGTATTATTGATTAAAAAGTAGATTACAAAATAACATGTTTAATACAAATATAAGTTTTGATTAAAAAACATAAAAAGGCCCAAAGAACCAGATTCATTGTGATATAAAATTACTAAGTTTTAAATTTTTTGTGTCCATAAATGTGGCTACTTAAAAAAAAAATCTAACACATAGAATTTTCTGCCCTGGCTGGTGTGGCTCTGTGGATAGATTGTTGGCCTGAGAACCACAAGGTCACTGGTTCAGTTCCTAGTCAGGGCACATGCTTGGGTTGTGGACCAGGTTCTCAGTTTGGGGCATGTGAAAGGCAACTAATTGATATTTCTCTACCTTTCTTTCTCTCTCCCTTACCCTTTCTTTAAAAATAGACAAATAAAATCTTTTTTAAAAAAGAATTTTCCTAGCAGTAATTTAGTTTGTTCTATGTACATGTATTGGGTTGGCCAAAAAATCCAGGACTTTTTTCTGTAAAATAAGACATATTTTCCATTTTCACCAATAACTTTACTGATTTGGATATTTTGAGTATGTCAACTATCTCCCGCATGGTATAACGTTGATTGTTCTCAATTAATTTCTCATTTGATCACTATCAACTTCAACTGATCTACCTGACCGTGGAGTATCATCCAGCGAGAAATTCCCACCACAAAACTTCGCAAATCACTTTTGACATGTTCAGTCAGTCACAGCACCTTCTCCATACACTGCACAAATCTTTCCTTCTTTCGTTTCAGTTGTGTTTTTTACCTTTCTTAAAAAAATAAAGCATAATATGCCAAAAATGTCACATATTTTCTTCAATCTTCAATATTAAAATGGCTGCACAAAAACTCACCAATTTTGATAAGTTTTTTAAAAAAATGCACGCTGATGCCCTGGCTGGTGTAGCTCAGTGGACTGAGCGTGGGCTGCAAACCAGGGGTCACCGGTTCAATTCCCAGTCGCGGCACATGCCTGGGTTGCGGGCCAGGTCCCCAGTGGGGGCCAAGTAGGAGGCAACCACACATTGATGTTTCTCTCTCTCTCTTTCTCCCTCCATTCCCTTCTGTCTAAAAATAAATAAATAAATAAAATCTTAAAAAAAATGCACGCTGATATAGCAGCTGCCACAATACAATCTAACAAAATGATTTCAAATGAAGTTAAAGGCAATGCTACTAGAGCCATCTAACAGAAAAGAACTAAACAAACTCTTTGGCCAATGCAATATTAAACTCCTCTTACGAACCAGGAACTATTCTAGGTGGGAATACGTAAGTGACTAAGACAAATTGTATTCTTTACGCCCCTTTTGATAAGGAATCTAGACAGAAATGAGTAAAACATACATAAGTAAGAGAGTGATAATCTCATAAAGAGCAGAAAATAAGTTACAGTGATAGAGACCATCAACAAGTCAGGGGACAACACAAGATGTGATGACTGATCTAATGAAATGATATTTGAGTTGAGACCAGAATGGGTGGAATGATTGAACCTTCATTGCAGGTAGGAGGGAGAGTAAATGCAAAGGCTGTGAGGTGGGAACAACACTGGAATGCATAAGAAAGAGAAGTAAGTTCAGTGTGGTGATAATCTGTATATGAAAGTAAGCAAAAGGGAGATAAGAAACAAGGTCAGAGAACTAGGCTGGGCCAAATTACAGAGACTCTTGGGTCAGGTAAGAAGGTTGAATTTTATTCTAGGGCAATGGGCAGCATTGGAGGACTTTACTGATAATCTGATAAAATGGAATTTTAAAGATAAAAAATAAAATCTAAATTTTTAGCAATATGCAGCTAATAATTTAACCTCACACATGTGATTCTATTTGATAAAACAGTTCTTTGGAGTAGGTGTTATTTATTCTCATCATAGATCTGCTACTAAGGCTCAGAGAAGCTGAGTGACTTGGCCACTGTCATCCAGCTGGTGGGTGGCATGACTGAAGCCATCCTGCATCTCTCTGCTCCTTAACAGTGTCACAAGCTGGTGCTTGTCTCTGTGTGGGGCACTGGAATCTTATTCTTCTCCCAGGCCACCCTCGGCTTTCCGTGGCTTGTCCCTTGGACAGCTGCAAGCTGGGGAAGCAGCCCGTGAACTCAGTGGTCTCTATTATATCTTTAGGTTCCCCAAATGCAGCTCTTGGTTGACTGGACCTTCCCTTGCCAGCCTGCACTTACATTTCCTTCATATAGTTGGATATTCTTCTGTAGGGTCCTTCATACACATAGCTCTCAGGGATCTGACTTCAGCCTTCTTAAATAAGCAGGTAACTGATATGAGGTCCCTAGAGGAGTCAAATTCATAGAGATAGTAGGTAAAATGGTGATTCTAGGGGCTGGCTGTAGGCGAAAGAAAAGTTGTTATTTAATGAGGACAGAGTTTCAGTTTTGCAAGATAAAAATTCTGGAGATCTTTGGCACAACAATGTGACTATACTTAGCATTGCTGAACTGAACTGTATGTTTAAAAATATCTAAGATAGTAACTTTTATACTATGTACTTTTTTTTTTAACTGCAATTAAAAAAATAGGCAGATAAGTGGTGAGCCTGGTCTGCCCACAGTCTGCCTCCCCCTTCCCCACCAGACTCGAACACAGAGCTCTGCTTCTGGTGTGGAGGCTGGGTCTTTGGCAATGAGACTCCTTGGCCTCTCCTTTGGTGGCATGGGCAAACCGAGAACCCACGGCTCTGCTGTCTCCACGAAGACACAGTCCATCTCCTTAACTCACTCCATGGGTGCCCCCACCCCCACCAACCCTCAGCAGCCCTTCTTGTCAAAGTCCCAAGGCTTCCACTTTGCCAAATCTAAGGGTCACTTTTTTTTGTCTTTCTTTCAACCTCTCTCTTTGACATAATTAAACTTTTACTTAAAATGCACTCTTACTTGACTTGGGGTGGTGAACATGCAATACAGTGTACAGATGCTGTGTTGTAGAACGATGCACCTGAAACCTGTATAATTTTGTTAACCAGTGTCGCCCCAATAAATTCAATAAAAAATACACTCTTTACTTGATTTCAAGACCACCTTAATATCTTGGTTTCCTCCTAATTCACCAAACACTTAGATTCTTTTGCTTGGCTCTGCCTCTTCTCAATGGTTAAATGTCAGTGTACCTTTGGGCTCTGTCCTTGGTGTTTTCTTTTCTCAGCATTTTCTCCCTAGATCATTTTATCTATCCCTTAGATTTACACACAAGTCTATTGGGATAACTCCCCAATTTGTACCTCCAGCCTGGACCTTCCACTAAGCTCTAATTTTATGCCTCCAACTGCCTCCTCAGCCTCCCCACTTGGATGTCTATTACAAGTTTTCAATTCATTAGAGGTATGTAAACATGAATTCATTTCATGGTTTCCCAATTATGCTGTCTGGATAGTCAAGAATCCTGGGATAGTTCAGTCCAACTGCACAATGTTCATATAATTAAAACAGTCTCATTCTAGATTTCAAAATCTCAGTACTGTTTGTATTTAAATATTATCTCAATGGCCAATTCTCTGTCTGGGGAAGGAAATGTGTAAGATAGGCCTAAAACATCTTAAAATTCCAGAAAGCAAGGAATCAAAGAATCTGAGAGCCATGCCAAAAGAATTCAGAAGCCAATGGAAAGAGTCTCCCTCTGTCTAAGCATAGAAACATTTGAAGAGCAATAAAAAAAATAGTAACTTCAGTGGATTAAACATTAGAATCATCAAATATATAAGTTCAAATGAGACAAAAAATCCTTAATTTTTTGAAGGTGCTACGGAAACAACACATTATTTAAACAACTTGTAAATAAATAATAAATTTTCCATGTTTAAAATGAGCCTCAGGGTAACTAGTAGTTGATGAAGAGGAATTTCTCTTCATAGAAGTATTCTAGCTAATAAATGAGGGACTAAACTGAAATATTGGAACCTCTGATGAAATAATTGTTCTTGGCGATGATCACCAATGGTAAAAGGTGAAAGATTTCTGCATTCTGAAGAGAAACCAGAGTATGATCACCAATGGTGACTAAAAGAGGGACACCTACAGAAGAAAATGGGCAAAAAGTTTCATGACATTGGATTTGGCAGGGATTTCTTGGATAAGACAAAGTATACAAGTAGCAAAGGTAAAATCAGACTAATTAGATTACATCAAAGTAAAAACTTCTGTGCATCAAAGGACAATAAACTCAGTGAAAAGACAACTTATGGAATGGGAGAAAACATTTGCAAATCATATATCTGACAAGGTTTGAAATCATATATCTGATAAGATATTGAAAGATAATACATGAATGGCCAATAAGCACATGAAAATGTGCTCAACATTACTTATCATCAGAGAAATGCAAATCAAAACCACAAAGAGTTATCACCAAACACCCATTGTGATGGCTGTTATAAACATGCCCTATTGGTGTGGCTCAGTGAATTGAATGCCGGCCTGTGAACTGAAAGGTCACTAGTTTGATTCTCTGTCAGGGCACACGCCTGGGTTGCTGGTCAGTTCTCCAGCTGGTGTGTGAGAGGCAACTGATTGATGTTTCTCTCACACAACAATGTTTCTCTCTTTCTTTTTCTCACTCCCTTCCCCTCTCTCTAAAAATAAATAAATGAAATCTAGAAACAACCCACCAAAAATAACAAATATTGGCAAGGATGTGGAGAAATTGGAACCCTGTGTACTGTTAGTGACAATGTAAAATAGTGCAGACACTATGAAAAACAGTATGGCAGTTCCTTAAAAAAATTAAAAATATAAGTCTCATATGATCCAACAATTCCATTTCTGGAAATACAGCTAAAAAATTGAAAGTAGGGTCTCAAAATGATATTTGTATATCCCTGTTTTTAGGGTAGCATTATTTAAACACTGGAAGTGACCATTGACAGGTGAACAGATAAAGTGGTATGCACGTGCAAGGGAATATCATTTAGCCTAGAAAAGGAAGAAAATTCTGGCATACATTATAACATGGATGAACCTTGAAGACATTATGCTAAATGAAATAAGGCAGTCACAAAAAGACAAATAGTGTATAATCCCACTTACATGAGGGACCTAGAGGAGTCAAATTCATAGAGACGGAAAGCAGAGCGGTGGTTGCGGGGCACTGAGGGGAGGGGCAACAGGGAGTCATTGTTCAGTGGTCATAGAATTTCAAGATGAAAACGTTTGGGAGATTGTCTACACAATGCTGTGAATGTAAACTGAACACTTAAAAATAGTTAAAAATGGTAAATTTTCATATATATATATCCATAATTAAAGACAGAAAAAGAGAGAGAGAGAGGAAAGAGAATTCTTCTGAGGAGGAATGTACCATCACCAATAAAATAGTTTTGCCAAAAATTAAACCAATTTAAATCTGATCAAACCTCTGGATCTAACTACCAGTTCAGAGAAAATGCAGGGATGGAGGAACATGTTAAACAATGTCACATGGAAGCAATCAGCAAAATCCAGACTGTGGGAAACTCTACAGGAAAAACAACCAAGTTTCTTCAACAAATAAATTATGAGAAAAAAAGGTGGTTGTAGGAAAAAATCATATTAAAAGTCTTAATTGACATAAAACCTAATAAAAATGTATGGAATTATTTGGATCCTGATTCAAATAAACCACAAAACCCCCCACAAAACATGACACAATTGGGGGATATTTGATATTATTCAGGAATGTGATGGTTATTTTTTAAGTCTTTATCTTCTGGAGATATATACTAAAATATTTATGGGTGAAATAGTATAATATCTGACACTGGCTTGAAAATAATTTGGGATGGGAAAATTGGAGAGTGTAGGTGTGAAATGAGCGAGATTAGTTGTGAGCCCATAATTATTGAATCTGGTTGATGGGAGCCACTGCACTGTTCTTTCTACTTTTATGCTAGATAATTTCCATAATGAAAAGTTTTCTTTTAAAAATATGATCCTTACATTACACTCAAAGCCATCCTCTTCTTCCCCCAGCAATTCAATGTAGACTATGGGGCATGGTCTGCAAACACTTTTTTTCTCCCTCTTCTGCACCTGGCCTCCTGAGTTGGGGAAGAAGGAGAAGAAGAGCGGGCAGCATATCCTTGCTGGGATGCCCAGGGTGAGAGGCAATTTCTTCTCTCTGGATTACTGTAGCCTCTTCATATAGTCTGACCACTTCTGTGCAGGACCCACATGCCAAACACATCTGTGGGTTTCCCAGATGAGATTTCAGATGTGCTTCCCAGGCATGGAGGTCAGTCCCCACCACAGCTCCTAGGGTTGCCCCTGCCTGGAAGACAACAACTTGGGCAGGGAATCTGAAGATAGCTTAAGTATATCCATCTACTGAGCTGCCTATAAAACCCACAGGAAATTCGTGTTTCTTTTCGGTGTCAAATAGAGGAATTGGAGGTTATCCCAGTGTCACGCCCTCTTCTTGGCTGCCTCTCCCACCACTTTGTCCACATCAGGGCAGCATCAGACAATGTCTGGGCATCTTATAGATAAAAGGCAGAACTGGGGCTGGGGTTGGGGTCACGCTGAGCACATCCACTGTTTACAGTTGGATTACCTTGGAATCTCTCACTTTCATTTATTGAATGAGTGAATGAATGAATAATAAAAAAGCTCCATATATATATTGAGAATGTACAAAATAAGAGATAGTAAAGTAAGATATTGAGCACCACATAAAATAATAGAACTTAATAGGAGGCCATACTGAACCTGCAATTAAATTCTATTAGCCGAAGTACTCCAAATAGGAAGTCTGGATTTCATGTCATATATAGAATTGGCAACTGGAGTAAGCTTGTTTGTTTTCTTGAAATGATTCTGTGTTTCATGAAAGACTCTGTAACCATTAGTTAAATATGTCAACTTCTTTTGGGTTTATTTTACAGATAGAGCTGTAATCATGCCTAGGGACATAAAGTTAATGTTAGACCATCAGTGCCATACCTGAATAAATTTCCCACAATGAAAGTGTTTTCCTAGCACAAAATAAATGCACAGCATGGAAGAGTCAAAAAACAAATATAGCATAGCCCAACTAAGAAGATAATAGTAGATACCGGTGATTAGTGCTAGTGCAATGCTAAGTACTTAATATTTGCCACATCATATAATCCCCACAGTAATCCCATATTGTGTGCATTATTATCGCCTTTGAGAGATGAGGCAACCAAAACTCAGAGACATTACTTTAGTAAATGATGGAGCCAGGATTCAACTGTAGCTCCATTTGACTCCAAAAGTTGAGTTCTTAATCTCCATGGGCTACCTATAATATAACACTAAAAATATTTACCTGGTTAGGAGATAGATACATATATTGATGCAGATAGAGAGATATAGATATAGATTATATATTTAATATTTAAGTTAAAATTTATTGATCTTCTAAGACATAGGATTTTTGAAACCTTAGTTTATATAGTTATTAAATTCTTACATATTTAACACTGCTTCTAATTTATCATAGGAACTACTTTACTTTCAAAAAAAAATGTTAATCTCAGCTGCATTGAAGAGAACTTGGTAAGTGTAGTAGTGTCATTTATGTAAGTATTGTAACATTATAAGTCTATGGAAGAGCGAATGGGATTTGCCTTTGTGGAATCTGAAATAAAAGAATGTAGCGAAAGCTATTGGGTAAACTCAGATTAAAAGAAAAAGAAAGACAGAAAGAAAGGAAGGAAGAAAGGAAGGAAGGAAGGAAGGAAGGAAGGAAGGAAAGAAAGAAAGAAAGAAAGAAAGAAAGAAAGAAAGAAAGAAAGAAAGAAAGAAAGAAA